>OMLC01102570.1:0-10493 GCA_900302585.1 Regalecus glesne | reverse complement strand
ACCCCCCCCCTTCTGGATGTGCTGGGCCTTATCTCCAACACCTCAGTCCCCGCGCATACAATTAACCCCCACCCCCTTTGCTCTACCTCCGTCCCTCCCACTTCAGCCACTACCTTAATTTACACAGGCACAAAGGCTACAGACTTCATGAAAGCAAAGAAAAACAAGCACCCACATTCCAGCTTTCGATATATTTGCAGAATTGTTAAATCAGGGTGGCTCAGGCCACGTGCAAGTTTCGAATTTCTTCTCGCCAGGGCTCTGGATCGAAAAGTAAATGATGAGGTGAGGAACGGTCGAAGTGCTTGTAAAGGCTGTTATTGGTCTCAGTGGAGCCAGGACAATGGCTCATTGACATAGCAGTGGGACCCATCGATTCAGAAAATTAAACAGGCCTTTTACAGTCGCCAGGCCAATACCAGGGGCAGGAATTTGTCATTGAAAAACATGAAACAGGAAGCGTTTGTAATGACTTCTCAGGGCCTGACCAGACAGCGTACTGTGAACAGACACAAGTGAGTAGGACTGACATGATCAAGCAGAGTACCATCGAGTGTCAACGACAAACATCAGCCGAACTGCACCACTCAGTGAACATGTGACTGTCTGCCAAAGCAAGGACCCCTCAGATGACCAGACGTGGTAAAATATAGCAAAGGGTCCAGATCGTTTTATTGATAGTTTTCCTGACAGTACAAATTGTTTCCCCCTCTGATTTGACATGAAGCACACGGCATTACAAACCTCACCAACCTCAGACAAGCAATGAATGAGCAAAATAAATATCAAAATTTCAGAAATTTCCCCCCAAAATGTTAAAGTCATTATGCAATAAGGTGTTGGACAGCAGTCTTTCAATGGTCCTGTGTTTGTTGGCAGAAAAGCTAGAGGAAAAAAAAATCCAACTCGATCCGAAGGTCCTATTTCATAAGGAGGCGAATGCAGTTTCCAGATGTTTTACATGCACCTCAAAATGCATACATTGCTAGAAGCACAGGTATTACTTAGGTAGTTTTGGTTTAAGAAAAGGGAAATGTAAAAAGAATATATTCTCATTAAGCATGTCTGTCCATTGCACTTACAAAAAATAAGAAATGTAAACATTTTCCCCAAAAAAAAGGTTGTTGAAGAAATGCTGCGCGACCGATGAGCTAAAACCAGAAGGTGCAAAATGATGACAACATGCCTGAAGCAAAGTACATTCAACAATCCAATGTAAACATGTTTAGTGCAAAAGCATCATCATGAATGAACCCAACTCACTAGTGGGATGACTATTTGGAGACCAGCTGGAAAACAAGTCAGAAACTCTTAAAATCAATGACATCAAAATCTCAAGGCAACCACAGAAACCCTGATGCACCATGGAAATGAGGTATCTACATTAATAATCACAATGTGTATCCGTCAGCCTGCAGAAGATGAACCCAGCGAACATGAGTAAACTCAATCATGACACCATTTACTGTCTGGTTCCTTCAATTCAAATACAAAAAGTAAATTGGTAAATAATATTTCAAACAGATATCACAGGCATACATGTAAACATGAGAAATAAAATCACTGAAATGGAAAAAAAGGAAAATAAGGGGCTCTAAATACAATGCTAAGGGGATTATAAGAGAGAGGAATGAAGGGAGACAAAATTACCCCAAACAAAAAGCCATCAAATCAGTGACTTTGAACTGCCTTTTGCCTTAAGGGCACCATGCAGTCCTTAGGTGGAACCACAAAACAGTCTCTATTCACACACGTGCAAATGCCATGCGGTCGGCATGAGAGGTGTGGGTGGGGTGGGGGGGACAGCAGAGCAAACACTGTGCATTTAGTTGCAACTTTGCTGAAGGAATGTGTTAAATACTGAAATCTAAGACTGGGAAACATTAAGCACAAAATAGGCAACAAAAGACAAAATCCTGCAGCATGACTTCGGATGGTAGAGGAAGTCTGATGATTTTGTTGAGGGCAAAAAGGTTTTAGAACGCAAGACTAAACTTTCCTTGATTTTCTTTGGCTGTCCACTTATGATGGCACTTACCCATGAACAAGGGAGACCCCGTGGTGCAGAGCTCGTTTCCACATGTAGTAGGTTGAGCGTGGGGTGAAGGGGAAGTGAGACCTGAACTCTTTGAATGTGGGGAAGGATTTTTCCTCAAAGCGTTGCTGCAGGAATAACTTAGCCTTGGCCTTAAAGTTGGCCAGAGCCACAACATCCATCACAAACATTTGCTTATCTATTGGTACCTTGCTGGGAATGGTGTACGTTGAAAGTGGAGCATCAAAGTGGGTCACAGCGGGGATCATGAAACCTTGAGGACTCTCTTCAAAAGAGAGAACTTCGTGACCATTCACCCTTTTCTCTGTCACCTCATCTTCAATCCTCCTGGTGGCTGTATCCAGACTCTCAGGAACCCTCGCCACTACACCATGGGGGGTCATCTTCCTGTTGTGATTATGTCTGTTGCGCCACAGCCAATAGAAAGAAGATGACATGGATGGGAACTTGAGCTTGAACTTTGTAAAAGAGCATTTTGACCTCTGAACATGGATCTTTGCAGCATCTCTGAGCTGCTTCTTACTCATGTAGGCAAGCCTAAAGCTTCTATGGCTTCGCCTACAGAGCTTCACTCTGGGAACAATAAGCTGGTTGGCATTAGGTGGGGCTGAGGACAACAAACTCTTTGGACTCTGACTCTTGTCAGCATCAGAACTGTCTTCACTACTACCAGGAACTGCCTTATATCCTCGGTTGAAAAGCATGGCCTCTCTCCTCCAGTTGTAGTAAGTCGATCTGGAAATTCCTGGAAAATTTCTCTTGAAGATTCTGAAGGGAAAGGAGGTGTTCATGGCAATGCAGTTTTGCAGACACCGTTTGGCCTCCTGCATATGGGTCACATTCTGGGCCCGCTCTCCCTCCAGCTTGCAGAGGTTGAGCCCGAACATACTGGCCACACTCTCATGGTGTTCTGGCTCATCCTGCTTTGCCTCAGGAGAAGACCAGGATTCCTGTTCTGTACTTTCACCAGGACTCACCTCACCAGTGGATGATGTGGTGGAGAAGTTACCCCCAGAGGTCAAGAGTTCATGCTTCCAGTTATAGTAGGTTGACCTGGAGATCTCAGGGAAGAACTCCTTGAACTGATGCAGAGGGATGAGCTTTCCTTCCAAGCAGCAGGCTTGCAGAAAGTGCTTGGCCTCATACCTGGCTGCTGACTTTTTGCAATGTTCCTGGGTCTGCCTCTTCCAGCGGTAGAAGGTCCTCTTGGTGATGTTGTATTTCTCCTTTAGACTGGAGTAAGACACCAGTGAATCTTGACTCAGTAGCTCCATTATCTTCAGTGGTGGGACCATCTCCTTGCTGCTGGGGCTTCCAAACTTGAGGTCACTCGCTCCGACTAATGCTACAAAATTACTGGGCCTGAACCCTGAGCCAGCCTGTAGCTCACCAGACCACATGATGTGGAGGGTCGCCGAGTCAGACTCAGTGGGCCCGGTTCGAGGGCGTATGAGTCGGTTGAAATAGGGCCGGATCTTGAGGTTGAACATCGGGTAGATAGAATAAATGTTACGCTTCAGGACTGATGACAGTGCATACACATGCCACATATTGGCATAGGAGCCAGGAAAGCAGGAAGCCTTGACATCTGCATCAAAAATGGCCTCAAGGACTGCTGTAGGTAAATTGACCATATCCTCAGTCTCCTCAGCACAGAGGCTGAAGCGAGCTGCCCGCAGCATCATCTTAGAATCAATCATCCCACACAGATAGTAACTCTTCCAGAGTAGCATCTCCACTACAGTCCTTACCTAGGAAAGATAATACTTTTGGATTACAATAAGCAATGAGTGTTTGAGCATCAATCAATCTGGAAAAATTATAATACAAAATCAATTATTGGCTAAAACACTGCTACAATTGAATACACAATCCTGATATCATGTTAAAGAGGGAGAAGCAAAAATCATAGAGTAGATACATCTCATAAAAAAACTCACCTGTAGCTCCAAGCTAAGGCTAATGGTGCCCACTAATAGCATGCTAGCTGCGTCAAACAACCTATTGCCCTCTCCCATACAGGTGAGAGGGAGAAGATCTGCAGGAGCATCTGGTGGGTACAGACTATGGGCCTCATCATCAACGTCTGTCCATTCTGGGAAATCCCGGCAGAGGGTACTGGGGAGCTTGAATGGATTGAGGACCCGGTCCATTTCCATGGCCACTCTGCAAAGGGCATCCAGACCAGAGGACTCGGTGGCTTCCTGGAGCTCACCCAGAACTGAGAGAACCACCTCATGCCTCTGAATCATATCTGAGAAGGATTCAATAAAATAGGTGGGATTAGACATTACACAGCAATAAAAAGGGGGTCAACGATGGGGCTCATTGTTTACCACAGCACAACATTTTCAGAATACGCAAAAAAGATGATTTATTCATGAAGCTAGCTGGTTCAGTGACTTCTGACTACAGTTAGATTAGCATTATTGTAGAGGATCATTGAAACCAGTCATGGATGAGGAATTACTCGTCACACTAGTACCCTTTGTATGCTGTACAATCTAAAAAAGTATTACCATGATAACTAAAGGGGATTTTACACAACATTGATAGTACATCAAAACAACATTTAATATTCCAGAAGTTCACCACACTGACATATTTGGTAATGTAAAGTACATCAAAACGAATTTTCTTTTAAATTATATTCTCAAACATTAAAAAACATAACTTTGAAAAGTTTTAGTCAAGGGATTATGGTTAGAAAATTGCGTATGATGATGATGATGATGTGAAAACATCCAAGTTTCATCCACATAGATCGCCACTGAAATGTCAAACAAGTCCACTAGGCCAGGTAAAATCCTGGTAATGGCCTTACCCATGCACTTTTGAGTCCTGTACGAGACAAAACCAAAAGCAACAAGGCAGGTTAAGATAACACAAGACCCTTCATAAAACGCAGAATAGCCAATATGTCGCATAGCCATACATACATCTTGCGTGTGTGTGGGGGGTGTTGGTTTCACCGAATCGAACATATTAAACACCAGGAAGTTTTAAAAATCGTATCATGGTTTGAGCAGAGGAATGAAAGTGTGGGCCTGAACGGACTCAAACTGGAACATATTTACCCTGCTCTCCGCTGGTGGAAGACGGAGCTACACGGCCTGCACTGTGTGATCTTCCAAACATGTCACGGTGAAGAGGGCCAATTCAGAGACGAGGGCCAATTCAGAGACGAGGGCCAATTCAGAGACATCTGGCAAACCCATGGAAGGCACAACTCTCAGGTGGTACAGCAAGAAAGGCTTAATCCAAATTATACACCCGCACGCATGCGCACAAACGCACACATCGAGGCGCAGAATGGGGGGGGGGGGGAGACGCACAGCGTTGAACCTATGAAGGCGTTTACGCACCTGAAACTCAGAATCAATCAGCTTTCCCAGAGGGCGTCGTGGTGAAAATGAAGCCAAAAGAAAAGGTTTAAAATCCCTTCGAGGAGCTACTCCATGTTGCGGGGCCACGATCCCTTCATCGATATGTCCCGTAGGCTCTGACGAGGACGGAGAGGAGATTTCAGGGGAGTGATTAGGAGCACCTCCCTACAGGAAATAGTCAATCGTCGATACGCTTTTTTTTGTTTGTTTCAAGCAAGACACCTCTCCTCCTCCTCCCCTCTCCTCCCTCCCTCCTCTCAAGTATACAGCCAGGGTCAATATCAATGTGAAGTGTTAACAAAAGCCAACGTGTTGGTGGATGCGGGGGCCACAGTCTGTTGAGCCACACAAATAGGCCCGAGGTATCAACATGTTGGCTCGGCCGACACGGTGGAGCTTGCCCCTGGCCAAGCAAGCCCCCCTCCTCCACAGACACCAGAGGCTCAAGTCTCAAGTTTATACATCAAGTTCCTCTGTTGGGCTTTAGTTCTATTAAGTCGTCACATAGTGCATGGCTGCCATTTTGTGAGAAAGCTTCTTTAATAACGATCAGAGAAATCCACCCACAGCATTTCAGTTTCTGTCAGTTGCATTTGACTAATGTGCAGTGCAAAAATTGGTACTTTTCCCCTCCCATCCATGTCGGATTAAACCCACTGTTGTTGCTATTTCCTAAATAGATGGACTTTATTTGGCATGCTCCATGGGCTGGAGAGACACGGTCTGAAAGCTAGTTTGTGGATTAGAGAGTGGATATGTGCAGACAGGGTGAGAAGAGGAGCTTTATGAGAGAAGAGGGAGGCTTCTGGGTTTCTCTGGCGTATCAATTTTAACACCTCTTGTCCTCTGCTGCCTTTTGCAGGACTTCTGTAATCAAGGCCTTTTGTTCCACACATGCACAATGATCCTAGTTGCCGGCCCCAACCCCCATACAGCCTACCTTAGACCCCAACACTATGGTTTTACACACACACACACACACACACACACACACACACACACACACACACACACACACACACTCACAGGGCTGAGGATTTCGGGACAGTATTCCATCATAATCAGACCTGTTAGGAGTAAATATTGGTGACTGATCGAGTCGTCGCTCCTCTGCTCCCCCTGCAGGGCATCCAGATGGTGTGCGCCACCATAGACGAATGTTGGGACCACGACCCAGAGGCCCGTCTGACAGCCCAGTGTGTGGCCGAGCGCTTTAACGACATGGAGCACCTGGACAAGCTGTCCGGCTGCTCCGACTCGGAAGAGAAGACCCCCGAGGAGATCTCCGCAGTGGACGAGAAGTAGTGGCTCAAATGCAACAGCGCCCCTTTTTGGGCTGGCGGATAAACTGCAACCAGGCAACTGAGTGGGAGAGATAAAGATGGAGAGAGAGAGAGAGAGAGAGAGATAGAGAGAGAAGGGAAGGGAAAGAACGGTTTCCAGTGGATGTTTTATTGTGCTCTGGTTTGGCCCAAGAACATATGACGTTGGAATGGACGGACACGTAACGGAGATGAAAGGGAACCAAGCAGATCTTACAGGGATGGACTCAATTCCTACTTTCTTTTCACCCAAAAGTTCCAAAGACTGGATCAAGCCATAAATGAACAGAGTAAAACACATTATAAAGCTATCATAACAAAATACTTCTTGCACTTTATCAATAACTATGCATACCAAATGTTGTTTATTCAGTTTCTGTTTATCGGTCAGGTCAGTACGTGTAGTTATAGGACACAGCTGACATCATAGGAAAGAGAGGAACCGAGTTGTTCTGGGGAACAAAGGAGGGAAAACTGAGCAATGGAAATATAGTGTAGGCGGTTCGCGACACTTTTACCCCACCCACCCCTTCTGTATTTGCCCTGTGTTTGTCTGGCTGCTCAGATGTTTTCTTAGGTGGCCTCGGATGAATGTGAAAAGGAACGGAGGACAGTGCAATGTGAGAACCGGGATGCAGGTATCAGTTCTCCTGCCATGAAATGAAAATGACCCTGAGCAACGGAACAGAAAATCCATCTAAAGCAATAAGAAGAGGTGGATGCTGATATCATATCCCAGGGCCTATGAACCATAAAATACAGATGGTATAATCAGCCTTTAAGGGAAAGGGATGTGTGTGTGTGTGTGTGTGTGTGTGTGTGTGTGTGTGTGTGTGTGTGTGTGTGTGATGTGTGTATGTGTGTGTGTACATAGCAAGAAAACTGAGGACAGATAGAATAAAGATCTTTACTAAAGAGCTCAGTGCATATCTGCAAAAGGATGCTGGAATCCTTCATAGACAGTTTGTGACAGAAAAGGGATTCTGATCCCTTTCTCATTACAGATTATGATCAAACTCTTATGTTAATAAATGTTTAAAGCTTTAATTAAAAGAGGTTCAGTACTCATCCTGTTTTGGTTTTCTTTGGTCACAAACTAACCAGAATCTTCTGTTCCTTGTAATCCATTGAGTTGATAGCTCCGCCCAATGGGGATGTCCTATGCTTGAATGCAACACACCTTGTCTGCACTACCCTAGAACTGTGCATCAGGCCAGACATTTTCATACAAAAGCCACTGAAATCCAGGAGAGGGGACACATCTAAACCCAACGCTTTATGCTTAGAATGGACAAGAATGAGCTTTTTAAATCTGCCTTCCACAGTTTAGCACCAGTGATGGTTCACTGTGCTTCAGACATCCTGTAATCAGCACCCAGCAGATGGTTCAAACATCAACTTCAAGCTCTCCTCAAAGAGCTCAATTCATTTCCAAGCTCGCTAATTTGTTGTGATGTTAGCGTACGTAGTTCATCAAGCTAACTAGCCAGAAAGCTTAGCTTGAACCGTTTGTGAGCATCCGGTCATCGTGACCTCGGTTGCCTCTGCAGAGCCCGGCCCTGTGAACGCAGGTCCAGAGCTGCTTACGAGAGAGTTTCAATTTGGCACGTGAGCCCTCATATGAGACGTTCTGATGGAGAGAGTGAGGTTCCCACAAGAAGCACAGTTTTGTAACCTTTTATAGATGTGCCGAGGGTGTTGCGCAACTTCACTTTTTGTGCTAGCTAGCTGTTGCATTGAATCTTACAGCTTCCTAGCCTCAGGCCCTGTGTGTGCTTCAAGTTTTTATGGTCAGCAAGGGAATTTCTGGGATTTTCTCTCCATTATTCATTCTTGGATATGTTTTGATTCAGAATTTAACTTCACCTGTTGTGGTAGCACGGTGGGGCAGTGGCTAGCTAGCACTGTTGCCCCACAGCAAGAAGATTCTAGGTTCAAATCCCATCCCAGGTCCTTTCCTGTCAGAGTTTGCATGTTCTACCTGTGTCTGTGTGGGTTTCCTCCGGGTGCTTTGGTGTCCTCCCACCATCAAGTAGACATGTGTGTTACCAAAAGAACTGAAGTTGGTCCCCGGATGCTGCTGCTGCTGCTGCTGCTCTTCTTCTCTTTTGTAGGCATGTCCCCCAGTCTCAAAACTCTGTCTGGGACTTCTGTCATTTTAACCATTGTTCAAACACAGGAAATAATCAAACACCACAATGCACACAAAAGACTACATGCTATGTCTTTACATGTCACGTGCACGTGACAGTGATGGTGGTTTCAGGTCTGTCTCATGACCACCCTGTCAAATAGAGTGTGACCTACTTTTGAAAACGTGGTCTTAGAAACACAGAGACAGTTTGGATGACTCAGGGTGTCCAGCCGAACATTAAAAAGAGCCTTTGGAAGGAACTTCCTTAAACCATCTAATGAGGAAGATAAGAGAAGAACTAAGCCTAGCCAACAAGACCATATGAGAGCGGTGAGAACAGAGCAACTCTCGCCTCGTTTCCCCGCGTTAGCTCTCACCTCTTTCTGCTGAAGAGGTCCTTTTAGTATTGTGCTATCATGCCTCTCTCTCCCGGAGGGGTCAGAGGTCACACAGTGGCTGTTGGAAGTGAGGGGCAGAGGCAGGCTCTTGCATTATTGATGGAGATGAAGGTTGTTTGGGTAGCTCAGGGTTAGATTGCATGCTTTGGGAGCAAACAAGCCAGAGGCTGTGGGTTCAAACCCAACCCATCAGGATGGAATCTGAACTGATCCCCCCATGCCGGCCCTAGGATGGAGTGGTGACCTGTCCAGGGTATTTCTCCACCTTCTGCCGAATGAGTACTGGGGTAGGCACCGGTATAACCGTGACCCGATTTTCTATAAGTGGTTGACCATGACATGACATGACATGACATGACATGAGGAACACAGTCTCACCTCAGTGTTGAGTTTTTAATAATGCTAAATGAGGGAGAGTGGGTGATCGGGTAAGCAGGAGAGTTCTGGCTCAAATCCCAGCTCTTTCAGAAAGTGTGCTGGAGTACCCTTGAGAAAGACCCTGAAGCTCTGACTGCTCCCTGGGCGCTGCAGCTGCCCACTGAATCATCTTGATCAACTAACTGACTGAATTGAATGCACAGCGGCTGACCCTCGCTGCTGCATTACTTGCCTTGTTTGCTCCTGTCTCTCGGGCTCATTCGGACGAGCCACGCTTAGTTTCTCTAGAAGCAGTCCATCACCACAGGTCCGCTGCTCCGGGTGTAGCAAGAGGCCATTTCTGATCATCTATCATTCTGCAAGCTTTCCAGGATGGTGATGAGGAACACGCTCCACACCAGGATGGGATCACATTCTGTTTCTCCAGCTTCCCGGGAGGCAAGTAGAATCCTTTGCCTTGAGTCAAGGCCTGCGATCGCACCATTTCGCTGGCTTTCCTCACCACTCTGTGTCTCTGAGGTTAACTGCACAATTCTGTTGGCCCCTTTTCTTGGCGGTGGAAGAGGAGAATGCACTTCATTGTGGGTAAGGTCAAATCTGATTTTCCTTCCAGATAGCTGTGAAGTTGTAAACCTAGTGGGAAGGCCCTGACCACTGCATCAATTACCCCTGCCTCAGGAAATCCCTTACTTATGCCTTGCTCAATTTGGTGGTCCAGACTTGAGAGGCTTAGTTTACCCCTTTGTCCTGGTTTACCAACCTTAACACACACACACACACACACACAGACCCTCACACACACACACACACACCCATGTC
>OMLC01102568.1:0-14349 GCA_900302585.1 Regalecus glesne | reverse complement strand
GTAGAGAGACAACGCGAGTTGGTTGCTAAGAAAAGATATATATATAAGCAAAAGTGTAAGACAGAAAAAGCAACGTGTGGAGATCAATGCATCAGTAATTTAGAGTAGTCTTCATCAAACCAGTGGCCTACTGATAGTTCTCGGAGCGCCACCTACTGGGCATAGGTACTGCCAAATGGTTATGTTAAAATAGAAAAGGTAATTTATAAAGCTAGTTATTTTCATATCTGAGTGTGCTCAAGATTTTATGATATAAAAATTCAAATTAAATGCATAATTTCAATGAACAGTTATGTTTGAACATTACCAAATCCAGGGATTAAATTGGGATTTGTTATGTGGGGGGGAGGCTGTTTCAGCATGGGTGCGTACCCATGCTAAAACAATTCAGTAACATAATAATGAAATGAAATAATTCAGTTCTACGTTATTGTCTGGCGTGGAATACAAACAATAAAAACTATGCCACATTCTTCGGGCATGTTTATTAGGTGGTTAGCTGGATAGCTCGCCTGGCATGACAGGTTTAAAAACGCTGTCAGTGACGTCTCAATTGACGTTACCATTTTAGTTCAACCAACACGGGCATGTCTATAGGTTAGCAAACAATAGCAACATTATTAAACCAAAATTAAATCAAATGGCCAACAATAACATTACTACAACAAAGTACGTTCGTTACCTTTCTCACAGGTTAGGTAATTGTCTACGTAGCTAGCAAGCTAATGATAGCAAAGCAAGCTAGCGGACGCAACTAACGTTAACTAGATACCTAATGTTACCTCATGATATTTGTTTACTGATTTAGTAAATACAAGTACTTAAAATCTGAGTGTTAGAGAAAACACTGTTTAGTCGAAATACCAGACAAACTCCAAGTATACTCACTCGTAAAACAATCTGAAGGTTTCATATCCCGGGTAATGAGCGGGTTTCCATTAGACCAAGTGACAACTGACTGGACTGAGGTGCGTTCAAATGGGCAAGTAAAGGTGAACGTTTGTAAACTATTTCAAACTTTTCTCTGTTCGCTTTGACGGTTTAAAAAGTGTTTGGTGAACATGAACAGTATCAGCAGTGTTTGTTCCAAATATTTGGGAATTATCATTATAGCCGTTCAACTTCCTCCATTTAAAGAGAACCGTTCCCTGTAGACATGTTTGACAGTTCGCTGAACTTGAACGCACCTCTGATGAGCACTTTTACGGTCTTCTTCAAGTTCAGTGCCGTTGCAGGTTTTTTTTAGCCACCGTTAGCTTAGCTAACATTCCCACGGATGCGGGGACACAAAATGGGTTGGTTTCGAAATGAAAAAGTGATGTGCGAGACAACATTTTGTTAGTTTAAGCTCCAAAAGTGTGTGGAGAGGAAATCTGACCCCGAACACCTTATGTTTGGGCTCATAATGTCAGGCGGTGATGCTGAGCCGAAAGGCCCAGTGTGTGTTGTATGTGGTGAAACCTGGTCAAATGAGGTGCTGAAACCATCAGAGCTCCAGAAGCACTTCAACACAAAGCACCCAGGACGTGTAGGGAAGGCAAAGAATACTTCCTATTGCGAAAGGGACGAGTATCAGGCCCAACAGAAGATCCGCACAACAATAAGAGCTCAGGCAGAAGCCTCTTTGAAAGCTAGCTAGGTAGTTGCTGATCATATAGATAGTACCATGAAACCCCCTTACTGTCGTAGAGGAACTTACTTCGCCTGGCACAATGGATAGAAACAGAGCTACTGGTGGAGGCAGTATTCAGGCAAATCCACTTTCCATTCACACCGTAAGTAGAAGAACATTGACATGAGCTGTGACCTCAAATGCCAGCTTGTAAGAATAAGATATCATCAATGTGTGCAGTTGGTGTCCCTTTCTAATAATAAGGGCTCGTCTGTTATGGTGGGGAGGGAGGGCTTCGAGGTGACCCTGGAGTGGACATCTTCAAGCAATCCTCTTTGATATAAGGAGAATGTACTGTGTGTGTTTGTGCTATACCACCGTGACATGAGTGCTTGTGACTGAGGGTACCTCTCATTTGTAGTTGAGGGCACTCGTTGGACTCGGCACACACCGTCATGAAGCCCCACACACAGAGGCTGGTATCAGAGGGAGAGTATGTGAAACATGAGCCCTCATGAATTATGTAGCTCGTGTTTTGTTCTTGGGAGCAACATGGTGATGAGGGGACCTTGTCAGAGAGAGTTGCAGAGGTAAATGCTTTGTTCTGCATTTGTCACAGCAGAGTTTGTAGTTGTGAACATATTGTGAGAGGGAGCAAATGCCTCCTTCACCTCTATATCCATTTAAGGATGCTTCTAATCCCGCCTCCCCTTGAGGACCCTTCGGCCTCCACTTACAGGTTTGAAAGGGAAGTAAAAGCTGTTGAACACCATTCTTCATATAGAGAAATGGCTGCACAATCATGTGCTTTCACCAGCCCATCTCTTTCAAATCTGTTAAATGCACGATGATACAATTTCAACCAGTGCGTGTCGTCAGATAGACACACTCAGTCAGGGTCCTTCATAAACAGACCATGGTGTCTGCAAGTTGGATAAGCTCCAAATGAAGAAACCTGAATAGAAGTATAAGTAAGGTTACAGGTTCAATCCCGGCACCTGCAGAGAAGCGTGTCGAGGTGTCCTTGAGCAAGACACTGTTCCTCTAATTGCCCTGCCCTGTGATGGACTGGTGACCTGTCAGGGGGTGTTTCCCAGCCTTTCGCCCAATGCCTACTGAGATAGGCTCCAGTTCCTCCCCAACATGCCATTGGATAAGTGGTTGACAGTGGATGGATGGATGGATGGATGAATATATATATAATATATGAAGTTACGGAGCTGTTCTGTTTTCCAGGGGAACCGTGCAATGTGACCAAGATGGCCAAGTGGATAAAGCACTGCACTCGAGATGCCATGGCTGCATGTCCTCATGGGTTCACGTCTCCCCCCTGGTAACTGCAGCTCACTTCTATTCTGCATTAGGAGGAATAATTAAGATAAGATATTTCTTTATTAGTCCCACAGGGGGAAATTACACTGTTACAGCAGCAAAGTGGAAAGAATAATCAGAAAGGCATCAAATCTAAGGCATAATATATAGCAGCAATTTAGACAAAGGGGGAAATATGAACACTATATACAGTATGAAAAAACAGAAAAAAACACTCAGGTTTAATGAAATGCTATGTGATCCAGTTGTTCATCTATTGAATTTGGTCTATTGGGAGAGTAGTGCTGATTATATATAAATTATGAGTGAAGTTGGAGAGAAGTCACTTCTATGGTGCCATGTTAATCAAAGATAGGTTTGGCTAACCACAGATTGCTGAGGAGGTCATCAGAAACTACTGTAATTTATATCCTCCTCACATTTCTCCACTGCCAGGAGCTCATTGTAAATCTGTCATGGTCAAATCAACATTCATATTGGCTTTGGTCCCATGCATTAATAACCTGTGATGATAGTAGCCTGTAGCCTGCAGGAGAACAGACATGTAGCCTCTTCTTCTTCCCCATTTATTACATATCTATGGCTGCTGTCTTGTCCGTTTCCAGGCCAGCTGGATTCTCCAGCAAAGAGGAATTAATGATGTTGATTACCATGCATTTGGGCCCGCTATGGGGCACTTTTGACAAGGCCAGTTTCTGTCATTAGGGTTTTAGTAGAGCTTTGGTCTTGTTGCTGAACTTGTCCCCACTTTCTCTTAACAAGGACAGTTTTGTCAAACAGCTCCAACAGCTTCCATTTAAGCCACGTCGTTTGTACTTTGATATCTGTTTCTGGTACAGGGGGGCAGTCCTCTGAGAGGGATGGGTCCTTTCTACCCAACATGTGGACCTTTCTACACTTGCCACAGGATGGCCTTCACCAGCCAGCTTTTGAACTACTATGGCTCCTAATGCACTAGAATTCATTATAAATCTTGTCATTTGGTGGAAACGCCACCAAATGATGGATATTCCACATTCAACGCCAACACATGGCTTATTTTGTTTAATCAAAGACTTTTTGAACCATTTGTTGGGGTAGAATAAACTCATCCAACCCAATTTGTCTGCTGTATCATATATGATGTTCTATAATCTACTGTGGTGACCTCTGAGGAACAGAGAACAAGCTGAAAGAAGAATGAGATAATAATGGTTATGGCAATAATGAATAATAAAGAGTAATATGATATTGAGGCATTGAGGCAAATTTGCCATTTTTGATGATGGGCTATACAAATAAAATGGCCTAGACTTGACAGGCAGTCCTCATCCGTGCTTGTTCTCACTGTGGACAATCCTGGCTCTGCTCTCCTGGATGCTCCTGGGATCATCTAAAGGTCAGACAAAGTTATCAAAGTAACAAAGGTCACTCTTGATGTTCAGCAAAGTAAAACAAAGAGACGCTGCAACACAACACCAACCAGTTACCATTCTTTCCAAGTTCATCCTCATCTCTCTTCCTCTCCACAGACCCGACCTGGGTCGCGGGCATGTTCACGGGTCTATTATTGCTCCTTTGTGATGTAAGCTGGTCAGTGGACCCGACACAACCTCTGCAGATCTCCTGGCTGGCAGTGGCTTTGATGTGCTCTTGTTGATGGCAGAGGGTTTGCAGGTAGGTCTCCTGGTTGAGAGGCCATCTCTGGGCACTCTAACCTCTCTCAGCTCTATCTAACCCCTGCTGGGCCCACTGGGAGTTGTCGAGGAAAAACATCCCTGCCTCCGTGAGACAACTCTGCCTCTTATGGGCGTATCTGAGAACAGGTCTGGACACCAGAGATGATCAAAAAGTTAAGATGTACACAGCCCTTTAAAGGGATTTTGGACACATGGGGAGACTGCTCAGTATCATGACTGGTAATTATACAGTGGGCAAAAAAAGCCAGTGACCAATAAAATGGCAACTTTTTCCATCCAAAAACCATTGTCAACTGCTTATCTACTGTCGGTGTGCGGGGGACCTGGAACCCATCTCGGCACTCATTGGGTGAAAGATGAGGAAACACCTAAAACATGTCACCAGTCCATCACAGGGCAGAGCAGTTCAGGGAACTGCATCTTGCTCAAGGACACTTCAACATGCTTCTCTGTAGGTGCCGGGATCGACCCTGCAACCTTTCCAATCGCCAGACAAACCACTCTACCCACTCTATCATGGCTGCAATGTTCAATCTTGGTGTCATCAAACCAAAACCCATTTGACCGCATGGTCCTGGGAGACTGGATTTATTTTTCTGTGAAAAACTCAACTGGGCTTAGATGTGTTTTTTTCTTACGCTCTGCCTTGTGCAGACATTTTTAGATTCAGTAGCCCTATTTGTTGATAACACACACACACACACTATCTGAGCAATTAGGTGTCTGCAACATATCTGTAATATAATAGATGTAACAATATTTTATACAGTGGCCTATGTATGCTCTGCATGAATAGGAAAGGTCCATTTTACATTTCATGATTAGTCTCCATGTTGTGGGGGTGGACACAGACTTAGATGGAACTTGGGGGATTAAGGTCAGATGCCCTTCCTGATACCCTGCGGTGGGTTTGAACTAGCTGCCTCTGGTTCATCACTTCCCAAAGAGCACGCTCTACCAGAGCTACAGTCGCCCCATATACTTTGCACATATATGGGGAGTCAATATCTGTAGTTATGTTTCAAAAATGTAACCTCCCCGTGCCTGATGCCCTAGAACTGCCTATGTCCACTGTATCTATGAACAAAAAGTTTAATACTGTGTTTTAGTATTGTTGGATATAAACTAGTCGAGACAAATACAGTGATCCCTGCATTGTAAGGTTACTTTAAGACATTTTGGAGAAAAAGGTGGTTGTGATAATTTACTGTAGGCTACAGACGGCTCATTTCCTCTTCATAAATAACGTTTGTTATTGAAGCCACTTAGTAAACTGCTTGGCATATTGTGCGAGAGGCATCTAGGGAAAAACAGCCCTTCATAGATGTCATTTTAATTCTCTTACACATGTGAGGCCTGGTGGTCTGGGATGAGTTAAAATGGCTGAGCAGTTGGGGCCCATGTATTTCATAGTAGTTTTATTCCATAGCTGCATCAAATGCAAACTTTCCGTTTATTCAGTGAGTTAATCTATGAGAAGTGTGATAACGCTGAATTTAGCATATATTTCCTAAATAAAAATGGTGAGGTTGGGATGTAAATGTCAACACATTTCAAACCTGTCACATCAGAGGTCTTTATTCCAATTGGATAAAGCTAACAGCAGTTCCTGTTTTGCTATTTAACATTCAGGATGTTCCAGCTTCAAAACCATCAGGTAACCCCCAAAAAGCCCATTTTAGAACTTTTATTACTCAATCCATCTGTAGAATCATTATACATTAGTGATTGCTTCCCCATATTTCTAGCACTCAAGGCATCTATGTTCATATTTACTGTTTGTACAATATGATGCCATTTAATTCATCCATCCACCCATTCATCCAACCCCCATCCACACAACATTCAACACTGTACAAATGTATCAACAGACAGGTTCTCGAAGGCTGTTTGCCTAAATACAAACTAGCTACAAGCCAAGGAAATATACAACACAGTGCTGTTTTTCCAAGTTTATATTTGGAGGGACATGAGATGCTCTGTTCTAAAAGTCAAATGGTGTATATTTGTTTTTACAGATTACAGCTGTAGTGCAGAAATTGTAGTTTTAGTCCATTTCAATGAATACAGAGGACTAGTCTGCCTCCAGTATTTCAGAGCTAGAAAACAAGGTTCAGAGTCACACAGATGGTGGGCGTGGAGTGAGAGAACAAGCTGATATTCATGAATGTTCATCAATATGGATTAGTTCCTGAACCATAGTAGATAAGAGACTTCCATATCAGTCCCTGTTCTCCTCACTTGTATCCCAGTCAGGTCTGCATGCTCTCTCAAGTAAAAACACATTTCAGACAAAACTAAAGCTTTCTATTTACAGCTTTCCCTTTCACAGAATGGAGTTGAGGGGAGTTAAAAAATAAACTAAATCTGGCCTGCTTGTTGGATTAGATCCCTGCCCTGATATAGAGTAGGAAGGATTTTGGAGACAACACAAAGAACTGACAGACAACCAACGAGAAACAGCCGGTGTAAATACAACTAGTCTTCCTCGAAACTAGCATCACCTCCAACACTGTAGAAACCAGATCCAGTAAATGCCATCCAGTTCATTCCTCTACCATCCTGAATAGAAATCTCCAGCAGGTTCTTATTTTGATCCTGTCTATCCAGTAGGCTTGTTCTGCCCTTTTCTCTGCCATAGGAATCCAGTGTAAGGACAAGAGTGGATGTCACCTTTGCAGTCAAGAGGCATTAGCACATCTGTGGAGTTAATGAGATTTGAGTATTTGACAAGTGCAGAGAGTCTTAACTGGTCATCAACATGTCTGTCTTCATGTGACTTTTTTGGTCCAAAGGTTGTGTTTTAGAAGAAGCCAGTGACCACGGGTTTGTTTGAGATGAAAAGAAGCTGTACTGGGCCCAGGCTAGGCAAGGCTGTTTTGGGCAGGGCCAAAGCTAGGTGAAGAGCTTTGTATTGGGAGGGGAAAAAAGAAACCTTTTCTGCTCCGGTTTCTCCATCTACCTGCCGAAGATATTCTCATACTCTAGCAGAACGAGCTCCACTATCTGGTTCTGATAGACCATGTGAACCGCAATGTTCCAGGTCTCTGTCTCAGGACGCAGCAAGGTGGGACCAAACACAATGGCCACACTCTGAGTTGTCATACGGTTCTCCTCACCGTGGTCAATCACCCTGCGTTACAGAGAGAGAGAGAAGATGGGAGAAGGATGCATGAGAGCAGGATTGGAGGAGGGGAAGGTAAAGGGTTAGATGTTTGCCAAAATGAACCAGTTGATGATCTGGATGAAATCCAATGCCTTGAGAGGACAAAAACAGTTAATTATGAAACCTTTGAGTCTTAGATTAGTTTTAAGTCTTCAAACTGTTGCAGTTGGGCAGTTTGTCCAGTGATAAATTAGCTTGGTCATGCAGAAAACCATTCTGGTAAATGTACTTATGTAAAACTGGGTTGTTAATTCCTTTGGCCTTGCATTGAAAAGAGGCAATTAAAAACATCTAACTTTAACAGGCCATTTTAAATAAAGCCATTTAGTTTAAGAACAAACTTTATCTAAAGGGTGATCATCTAAAAATATGGGCTTACATCTTCCGATGGACTAAAGACAACACTGAAACAAGCTTGAAGTATTGTCCTGCTTGTGATGGCACAGGCCGTATTTAGCTTACGTTTTGAGGTGTTTGAAGAGGACCTGCATGGTGTCGTGGTTGGGCGTTGGCAACTGTTTGATCAACTCTTTGATGGACTGGACTCGCTGCTTGTACTCTGAAATTTCTGCATTTGGGAGAAAGAAAAACACTTGTCATGATGTGCTACATGGCAAAAAGACCTTTTGGTATGTCAACTGTAAACACCACATTGTTTCAACAAGCCATTTTAAAATTTCTACCCGGGAAATGTTGGAATGAAAGACTTCTGAAAGACTTAGAATTTAAATAAATTTAAATAAATTTTGCTAAAACAATACTTTTTATCCACTGTATTTAACCCATCCTATTGTATAGGAGTAGTGGATAGCTGCAGCGCCCAGGGACCAATCTAATCCCCCTTACTTTTCTTGTGAAAAATAACTGACAATTGTTTATGGGAGGTTGGAGCAGCCTCATCAACATGGTAAATCCCATGTTGTGCCCAGTACGTACTGATCGCGCTGACGAAGTCATGGAAGAGACCGTAGGTGAAGAGAGGCTCAGGCAGCTCTCTGAAGTACATCTTCAGAGCTCCTGTGGTCACATGGATGTCCTCCCATTTTGCATCCGATAGGTTCACCTTCTCATCTGGAGACAAATCAAAAGGTACACTCATCAGACAGCCCACTCCAGAGAGTGCATAACACACACACAAACACACATGTGAACGCAGCAACCACAAATCCAGACAGAGAAAAACACAGACAGTACAAACACATATAGAAACACAAACAGAGACTCAAAAACAAAATAAGCCAACAAAGCACGTTCAATCTACCTCTGACATCGGCTTTTCCACAGACTTCCTTTGTGACAGTATCCTGTATCAATAGGCTGATAATATATACATAAAGCATTGTTGGGGACGGTAATTGGATCAGCTCACCGTGATTGACAGCAAAGCGAAGTTTCTGTATGACAGCCAGGTTCCCACTGACTCTGTACAATCCATCTATACACAGGCCTGTAGCAGAACATGGACGTTAAAAAAACAACATGAAAACTTAACCACAGATTACAGACAAGTCCAATGATATGTGCATATTCCTCATGCATGTTTTCCACTACTAACAAATGGGCAGAGTAGCAGAAGAGTGTGGCAAACAGCTCCAGAAAGGTAGGTTCTAAATTCACGGTTAAGCATTTACTGGTCATTGTAGTATAAGGTTCTGTTATCATAGACTTATCAGATACCGCGTAACTGTAATGCCCTAAACCTCACTAATCTGGTCATCCAAACAAAAACAAATAATTGGAACTCACCATTGCTCTCGACATGGTCTATGCACATCCTGACAAATCTTGGGACAGTGCCTTTCTCCTGGTAACACAGGCTGCTCAGGCTGCAGCCAAACACCTGATCTGAGGTCAGATAAGAACATAATCATGGTCATAAACTCCAGTCTGCCACTCTTCAGTTCTGTAAGTATTCTCATAGCCACTGAAAATATTAACTTATATGGTTAACTTTGCACTCCCAATTGAAAACCACCAGATTTTATGAGTAAATTAAAAGGTTGCATCTATCAGCATGATGGGAAGAAACTATCAATCAGGGCTCTTCACACAAACATGTATTTCGAGACAGAGGTTCAAACCTCCAAATATGATCATCCCATTACTATTGTGAACTATTTTATCACCTCAGAGAGCAAGTTGTTTTTATGATACCCAGTAAAATCCTTGTGTTTAATGTTAATTAGCGCCAGAGGCTCTATGCAATTGAGACTAGACATGGGCCATAAGGGACCAGCTAATCCTGAGCTCTGTATGAGAGGATAGAACATGTTCCCCTTCAAACAAAAAGTTAAACAATAAACTCATCACATTTAAACAGGCAAGAAAATAAAAAAGCAACACTACAAACATCAACATTTCAATAATATCAATAATGCCCGTGCTATGATTTGCAGTTTATACCTTACTCCTCTACCAATCAGAACATATAAAAGACAGAATGAGTAAGTGAAAAGACATTTTCTGAGCTCTTAAAAGTTGCTGACAACTTTCGACAACAAATATTGACCACGTCATTCATAAGGGATTTATACCTCTTCCCATTGCCAGTCATTAAAAGAATATGCGTGTGCATAAATCCTTCCCCACCCACACCACACCCACAGAGTAATAACTATCTGCTTTCCCCAACAAAACTCTGTATCCCATCAGCCATTAAGGTGCTTTTTAAGTTTTCACTGCTCTCCTTTATGTCTGATCTTGTCTCGGTGACTCGGGTGCAAAGCACTTCAAACAGTTTTATTAGCAAAGTGCTGTAATTATAGTCCGTTTTATCCTCCATCAATCCATCAACCGCTCATCCAAAGTTGGGTTGTGAAGTCATTCTAGAGCCTATCCCAGCATTCATTTGACAAAAGGAGGGGAAACACCCTGGGAAGGTTAGGATTCCATCCCAGGGTCTGAGAAGTTAGGGGTTCAGTATCTTGCTCAAGAGCACTTTAACAAGCTTTCTGCAGGGGCTTGGAATCAAACCCATAGTCTTCCCATGTCTAGATAACTGCCCTATCTTCTGATTAAAACAAAAAAAACAAAGTATCTAACTTGATTAGATTTGTTTTGACCCTATTTTCCAGCATCCCCACCTTTGATGTAGCCCTTATCTCTAACAGCCTGCAGGGTGGGGCGGCGGGTGAGGAACTTCTTCAGCTTGTGTCTGGTCTTCTTGTTGTCTGAGGCATCCATGCTGGAGGAACTCTTCATGACTGCAAGATGAGGCAGGAGGAAATGAAGCTGTCTACCAGGGATTTACAAGCTTTTTACTGGCTGCTAAATTGAAACGGACACCTCGAGTACACCACAGATTTCTTTATATACACACACTGTAGGGGATTTCTTGTTGTAACATGGACATTATCTTTGCTATTTACATACCATCAGTTCTTGCAGCTCTACATTCTGTTGTTATGTACTGACAGTAGTCTCTTTTTTACTTTCAGATTCTTGCCAATTCCCTGTATCTTTAAGATGGCCCTGACAAATGGGTTTCTCATTCCATGTCATTTTTGTTAGTCATTACAATCTTACATACCTCTTCCCTTCTTGGAATCTCTGTGTTCTTTCTCTTTGTCATTTTTCTCAGCACCAGGTGACTCAGGCATGTCCTCCTCTATGGCTTCATCAGACTCCCAAGCCTGGAATACACAGACGCACACAAACCAGTGGCAATCATAAATACCTGAATCTCTGCCTTTGCACCCACGGAAAATGGTAACAACATTTTCAACCTGTGCAAAGGCATAAGACCAAAGAAATTCAGGCCTCTCTCATCTGGATCTTTAACTA
Organism: Regalecus glesne; assembly: GCA_900302585.1. NCBI lineage: Eukaryota > Metazoa > Chordata > Actinopteri > Lampriformes > Regalecidae > Regalecus > Regalecus glesne. Next base: position 2,777 of record OMLC01102568.1, on the reverse strand, counting down.
TGGCACATCCTGCCAGAGGAAATCATAATTGCCACATTAAACATCATCTTTCAAAACCTCTCATAAAATAAGAATCCTCTACAGACTTTTGTGCTTACGTCAATGTACTCTTTTCTAATCTTGTTCTGAAGTACTCCCAAACATTCATCCTTCACTGAGCTAAATATGCTGTGGCATCAGCAGGAACAGTGCCATCAATCTTTCTCAATACATGGCAGGACAAACAATCAACAGAAATGACTATTATTGTACAGCAGCATTTAACTCTTTAGTATCCATCCATCCATCCATCGTCAACCGCTTATCCGAAACCGGGTCGCGGGGGAACTGGAGCCCATCTCCGTTCTCATTGGGCGAGAGGCGGGGTACACCCTGTATAGGTCGCCAGTCTATCACAGGGCAGAGCAGTTAGGGGAACAGTGTCTTGCTCAAGGACACCTCGACACGCTTCTCTGCAGGACCGGGGATCGAACCTGCAACTTTCTGATCGCCAGGCGACCGCTCTACCCACTGAGCCATGCCGCCCCCCTTGACCAGATACCCACTCTTCTGATTTTTTTACAGACACACACACACTTATGTGTATATGCATGTATGTATGTATGTGTATGCATGCTTCCATTTAATTTTCTCTTCTACCATTTTATTGTATAATGAACATCATTTTCAGAGTTTCATGGTTAATAAAGTTACTGGTATTTTAATATGCATGCAGCTGAAGGCTGCAGCTTGCTTGTTCCTGCAGCTTGCTTGTTCGAGGAAAAAAGTGGCAATGGCACATCAATTTTATCGGCAAGCTGGGGTGGTCTTGTCCAGGGTGTTTCCCTATTTTCACCCAGTGAGCACTGGGATAGACTCCAGTATGACTCCGTGACCTGACTTCAGCTAAGGGGCTAATGATGGATGGATGGATGGATGGATGGATGGATGCAAAACAAGCATTTTTATTTAGGTTGTTATTGTTAATGCCTTCAGCGCCTGTCGGGCTTAACCGTCAGAAAACAGCTATTATATTAGAGACTTTAGCCCCCACCTTCTAAAACATCACCGGTCCCTTGCAAAGCACACCATCAACATGGCTGACACGGATCTTTTGCATACACAGAAACCTCTCACAGCATCCGTTTCTACCATGGACAACCATCGACTGCAGACGCTGACAGGCCAAGGATATGTGCCACACAGCTGGGCCTTTGTCAAGTTACAAGGAAAGAGCTTGACAGGTTTGACCTTAGCAAACTAGAAATAACACGTCTCCAAAAAGGTGGCCAAATATGTTCTAAGGTGGATGGGCAAAGTTAAAGGGAAGAGACGGAGAAAGAGCAGGGCGGAGCCTCAGAAGTGACCTCATCATGAGTCTAATGTGAGGTTCAGGATGGACTGAAGAGGCATGTGATGAACTACAGTCCGACCGTTTAGGTTACGCCGTCTAACGACCCGGGTGAGATTCTGTGCTGCCATGTGATCGTAGATACGACTCGGATGCTGCGGGGTCCACGTGAGTGAGACCGACCAGCAGACCCTCTGAATACATCCTTTACCATTCACATGTCTTGGCCTGCCGCCACCCGTTGTATAGCACAGCTGAAACTCTACTTTCGCTCATGAAAAGTGCAACACAGCTGCTCTATTTCTGGAGAGGGCCTATTTACATCCCAGGCATGAAGCAAAATCCCAAACAGAGGAAAAAGGATGGTTGCCCCAAGGCCGAGATTTTATGATTGTCAGCTTGAATTAGACACCCTCCCCCGACCCACCCTTCATTCTCCTTTTGTCAAGTGAGAGATTTTCTGATATCTTGAGCAGAGAGAGAGAGGGGGGGTATTTTTTCTCTTGGATAATATAGCTCTTACTCCCTAACTCCAAGACAGACCAAACATTTGTCTATACCCACACAAAATCACACACATGTACATGCACATGCTCCCAAGCCCGAGGACACCGGCACCACCCTGTGCACATGCAACACGTGTCCGTGTTCTCTCATGACCGACTGTATAATCCCACTTTCATCTCAGACAGCTGACAAGAGCTCCTTCATGCAGCTCATACGGGATCACACCGAAAATATTGATTTGTCTTTCGCCTCTGTTTGACTGAGTTTATTTTCATCTCTATTGGGACCTATTGGCAAAAGAGCCGAGGCTTCGCTCCCTCTTCTTCCCTCTGAATGACGGGGAGATTGAGAGCAGCTCAGTACTCTGTTACTCCGGTAATCCAGGGAGCAAGCTGATGGGATAAGTATTCACTTCACATCACTGCCCCTGAATGTTCTTGTCTACCGTCTCTCACAACACCCACTGCTCTCCTGCTGACAGGCAACTGTGTATGATCCCCCCCACCCACCGCTGATGGGGGCATCGGGATCTGTCCAGAGAATCAAGGGAAAGAGAGGAGAAAAAGAGAGAAGGAGAGAGGGAGAATAGTGAAAAGAGAGGGAGGGAGAATGGTGGAAGGAGAGAGAGAGAGAGAGAGAGAGAGAGAGAGCAAGATAGGCCAATGATGCTCATGTGGGTGTGGGTACATGTGTTGAACCTGGACCCCAAATGAATAATAAACATTGCCATATGTTGCGTCTTCCTAGCGGTGTCACCAACAGTGACATTATGGCACAGCACTGCCAGAGTTCCTGGGCCCACATCCAATAACCTCTTCCGCAGACCCCGTCATCTCTCCCTCTGCTTCCAGAGATCACCATAGTAAATTCACTGAAACCAATTAAGTCTCTACATTCCATCAGCACATGGGCCGTTGCTGCAGAGCAGATGGAGCCGGGT
>OMLC01102566.1:0-17805 GCA_900302585.1 Regalecus glesne | reverse complement strand
CGCGCACACACACACACACACACACACACACACACACACACACACACACACACACACACACACACACACACACACACAGGCACTCAACATTTCATTCCCTTTCAGCTAACTATTATGGGCACCAGTTTGATCTGTGTAAGGTTAAGAAGTGCTGATCCAGAACCTGTCCTTAAAACAGGGAAGAGCAAACTGGTGGCTCTGCCTTGGGCGTAGTTTAAATCAAATCAGAAGTGATAGGGGCATTTAAGGCGGGAGGTCTGGAGGTCCTCCACATAAAAAAAGGTCTCACTACACGTAACTTCCTGCATCTTTATGATATTTCTCATAACTTCTAGCAACTCTAATATTTGAAGATTCTTTGGGTGTTTAAGTATTTTTACTGTTGTAACCCCATTTTGATGTTGCTAGGCTATTATTGACCCATGAAATAACGTATAGGACAAAACCTGTCCGCCTCTTTTCAGACAGGCTGCCAGGCCTTTGGTAGCAGTTTCTCCAGAAATAATCAGGATAAAACTTCACAATTTTGGGGGGTTGCTGGGATAGTCACTGAGGTAAAAAATCTAACCACATCAAAAGAAACCATCATTAAAATATTTTGTTGGAAATCTTTAGTGGTAGAATATCGCCACATGTGGCTTTAGCACTGAAGATATAGCTTTTTTTTACTGTTGCATCAATACCTTGGTGTTTATGGGTTCTATGTGCTGTTTAATGACCACAGAAAAAAACATCTGATTCTCATCTCTTATTGCCTGAAATACAATTGCATAAGAGTATTTCCCTACTCCCACACCCCATGACAGCAGCCACTACAACCCTTGTATTAGTACCTTCAATTATGTAGAACACCATGACCAAAGTTCAGCTTTACTGATTTAAATGGACAATCCCATCCTCCTCTCCTCTCATCCTCCTCTCTAGATAGTCTCAAACAGACCAAAAAAGTGTCTCTACTTTTGGTGTTTCTCAGCACAAAACAGTGACCCACTTGTTCGAGGTCTAAAGCAGAACATCGCCCCTGATGTGTGTGGAGGAGAAATATGCTGTTCAGATCCTCTGCTTTTGTGGTTGATAACAGATGCTTTCTGTCACCTTACGCTGGACAATGACCTTTGGGCTGACACAGAGGATGCAGGACCGACAAGGAAGAGTCTGATCATCTTGCCAACTTCACTGTAAAGGCGGCTAGCTAGCCCAAGGCCTCGGATTTCCTTTATGATATCCTCCACTGTTACTGCTTGTGTTTCTTCATGAGCTCAGACATCACATTCAGCTGGTTTTTAGTCGCAGTGTCAAGCTCTGTGTTGAAGTGTGCTGCGATGCCCTCCAGGTCCTGTTGAGACCACCCATCAGACATTGTGGAAGAGAGGAGTAGGTTCTCCATAGACAAATACACCTGGAAAGTCTTCTGATCGAACCTCACTTCAATCTGGGTAATCGATCATCTCAGAATAGCAGTTTGGAGAAGTCTTCATGTGTTCTGAACCTGTGTTGGTAGCTGTGGGGTTCTTTCTCGGTGGCCCTCAGGAGCTGAGGCTCAGTGACATCAAGGTCTGCTGTTTCTGTCCATGGGGTGAACCCTTTCTCCGAGCCAAGAGCAGTAAGAATCCCCACTGTGGTCGAAGCTGCTGTTTTTGCTTCCCCAATGGACAGCAGGCGACTTTGTAGGATGCTAATCAGAGTCTCAACTGGTTCCAATATTTTCTGAATCAAAACCAGGCCAAACAGAACCCTGAAACTTGACCCTTTTTCATGTAGTCTGGCTTTGGCCCAACATCAGTTCTGTCATCAGATTTAATACCAATGCAGCTACATTGGTATTAAATCTGTTTCAGTGTCATTTCTGTCCCTGGGCTGTCCAATTGCTCTCTCCCTACAAAAGCAGATTACATAAATTATTATTATTTTTGATAACACTGAGCACTTGTTGACAAGTTCATCATTACAATTTAGTTGTTTGTCGCACTAAGATTATCTTTGAGTAATGTTAATTAAAAATCAAATATCTCAGGGCCTCCGGTGGCGTAGGGGGTTAAGGTTGTTTAGCTCATCTCTGCTCATCTCCCCTCCACATACACATACTGGTGTATGTGGAGGGAGGGGGGCTCTGCTCTGCCTCCTCTTATGTAGAGGACATGACTCAGTTTAACAGGCAGACAACAGTCAATCAAAGTCCACCAGCAAATACTACAGTCAGTACAGTGAAAGACCATGTACACGTCGATGTTACGACGGGCACCAGAGCACCGGAGTGAACAAAGCAGAGAGAAGACACTTCACTGGCAGCCCAGTATAAGTCTGCAAAGCAGGTCAATGACACAGTTACCCACAATGCATCCCTTTCTGCATACTGGCCTGGAAAGGTAGGGGTGTGGAATAAGAACTTGATGTCTTTAGCTGGAGCAGCAGAAGATGTGTAGGAAAACGTTCTGTCTTTTCAATGCAATCATAAGAAACTGTGCAGAGAACATCTTTCTCCCCCTTCCAACCAAAAGGAAGTCTGTCAGTAAAAACACACCGACTGACTGAGAGAGAATCTGGATTGCAAACAAATGATCCGTTATGAGTGTCTTGATGCATGCTCAATAATCCAGGTAGGGAAATCACAAAAAGAGGTGAATCTGTTCAGTTGGATCAGAAGTTTATTTCAAATAAACTTCTGATCCAGATGAACTGATTCACCTCTTTTCGTGATCCGTTATGAGGTTGGTTGGGTTTCGTTGGGACTTCAAGTCTTTGCTTTGAAGCAGGTTTCTTGTGTAGGGAGAATGGTCACTCAGTGGTCAGCACTGGTGCCTCACAGTAAGAAGGTCCTGGGTTTGAATCCCATCCCAGGTCCGTTCTGTGTGATCTTTGCATGATGTCCCTGTGTCTGTGGGTTTCCTCTGGGTGCTCTGGTTGTCTCCCACCCACAGACAGTCATGCATGTCAGGGTTCATACTCAGCCCAGAGCCAGGGGACCTCACTGAGATGCTACAGACCAATGAGAATGAACCGTGTTAATGAGTGCAGCCAGGGCCAGGTTTTCAGGTTAGAGCTGAATAAGGAAAATGTGATTATGATGACAAATAAGGAAAGGAAAGCCACTTTAAATGCTCATTGTATGAATGAAACGTGTCCTCTATATTTAACCCATCCAATTGTGTAGAAGCAGAAGGCAGCTGCTGCACCCAGGGGGCAGTCATGAGTTCAGCACCTTGCTCGAGGACACCTCAACATGCTTTCCTTACTGTAATGTCCCGTAGTAGGGCTAGGGTAGCCTCCAACTACATGTACAAATGTCTCCTACTAAAACAAAAGCAATGATGCACATTGAAACACTTCTACATGTGATGGCATCAGCCGCTTGCCCTGTTCTGCAGTGCATGAGGCTGCAGTCTTCCAATGGAAAACAGAACTGCCCCTTCACAGCAACAAGATTCTCACAGTCGGAGTCGAACAGCTGTCTCTATTCACTCCCATTGGAAGACTAGGCTTTGCACCAGGTATCTGTGGGCCTGCACTGGGGACAGGTCTGAAACAACAGCTGCAAGCAAGTCACAACAGAGAGAGGCAGATGTAACTTGACTTACCCTGCCCTGCGATGATTCGTGTCTTCAGCGGTGTTTGACTGAGCCTTTGAGTGGTCACTGGACTAGAAAAGTACTTTATAAAAATGAGTCCATATACCTTGACAGTGGTTAACCTCCCTCCCATGGTCTCTGAGGCTGTGCATCCAACAACTGAGCCTCTCCCCTGGTTAGACATCATGTTGCTAGGGGCCACACTTGCAAGAAGAAATGATGCACCCTGGCAAAGATGAATTCGTTTGGAAGCCATGACAGACAGTTCTCCTCTTTCTCTTCTTCCATGTGACCTGGGAGGAGCCTGGCAGACTCAGACCGGGTGTCCTTCCTGGTCCAGTGTGGTGGGTCAGCCCTGTGACCCCTGGGTGGTGGTCCCCTGGTGTGTATACTCTGCCGCCAGGCTGCCGTGGCCTCTTCAGAACTCATCATCCCTCCATTATCAGCCGCTTGTCAGGGGTTAGGTCACGGGGTCACGCTGGAGCTTATCCCAGCGCTCACTGGGGATGGGGTGAGGAAATACCCTAGACAGGTCACCATTCCATCTGAGGGCTTGAACAGCTGGGGATTTGGACTTTTGCTCAAGGACATTTGACCCATTCTTCATATGATTAAAATCAGCCTGGTAGCTGAATCTGGTGTACTTACATTCTAGATGTTCATTAATCAGCACTGCCCCTGTAAAGAGATGATCATTATCATTATATATTATATTATATATTGTAATTCCATTATAATTATATTACCATCTCTCAGTGTTGTGTGAGTGGTGTTTTATTCCGTGTACACAACATCCATTGCATGTGTGTCTATCCTAGGGGAGAGATCCTCCTCTGTGGCTCTCCCTGAGGTTTCATCCCGTTTTCTCCCTGTTAAGGGATTTGAAGGGAGTGGTTCCTTAGCTGATGTGAGGGTCAAAGGACAAGATGTTGTGTTCATGTAAAGTCCACTGAGAAACATTTGTAATCTGTGATAATGGACCATACTAAAAAAAGCTGCCTCGACCTCAGGTAGGAAGGACCAAACACTCCAACACTTCCATAGCCCCTGAGGTGAGGGCAACTGGCCTGAGGTCATTGCTGCATGTGGTTCCTGCTGAACAGGGGATGGGGAGAGATGGTAGATTTATTTTTTTCAAAACCCTATGGAACTGCACACTGTGATAAATGCAGATTATAAGGTTGATGAGATGAGGCATCAACACTAGATGGCGCTAGATTTTAGAGTTGAGTGAGCCAGTTATAGGATGGATAAAGTGTTTCTCAGTAGATGTCGCGTCCACGTGAACACATTCAACTTTCAGTGAAAATCTTTTGAGCTTGACTTTAAGATCATTTATTTTTCAGCATCTTCCAATTTACCTGTTTGGGGTGTAGGAATAACAAACCTCCACATCTGTCCGACATGTTGGCTACACACAGACACACACACACAGTCTCAAGGAGAGATACAGTCCATTTACTGGAAGCAGGACAGGGTTTAATTCACTGTTCAGTCACAGAGGTTAAGAACGTGGATTTGGATCATAATAACTTTTGACTTGAAAACTCAGCATCTGACCAGCTACAGGTCAAAGGATACAGAGATCGCAGCTCATAGACTACAGAGCATCACAATTGTTCTTCATTCCATTTCCGTGTTTGGCCTTTTCAGGACAAAAGCTGCTGAAAAACACTTTCTGACCTGGCTAAAGACCAACCGACAGAGGGAAGGTCCTCAGATGTGCTACAGAACACCATCCAGATGCTCACTGGGAGTGTTGCTAGACAACACTGGGGGCCTAGCAGAGTAAATGAGGTTTGTCGCATTGGAATATATTCACATGGGGAGGTTGCTTTAAATACACTACGGCAGGTTTTCCCATGCAAAGCCTCTGAAATACACCACGGACTGTTTCAGACCCTCAGCCACTGTTAAAGAACAATTACTGTAATGTCAACAGACAGACACAAGGAACAAGGTGGAGGAAACCAAGCAAATAAAAAAAATAAAAAAACAACCAAGACAAGCAAACGTTCCCTCACGGCCAGTCGACCAACTCAAAGACCTCTGACGTGACACCGATACCATCAATAGATCAATAACTGTTAGAGCACTACCGAAACCTGCAGTTCTTAGAAATAAGGCAATAAAATACCTTCCATCCAGATAGCAGTTAATAGCAACACAGCATTAAGCTGTCCCTCAGCTTCTAGACTGTTGACAGGCTGCTGGAAAGAAGACATGACTTGACTCATTGGAGTCCAGCGGAGACGGATCTGTGTTTAAACTGCCATGAGAGGAGGAAATCAAGACCTTCGTGTTAAACATCACATTTGGTTTCTCTCCAGTCTCTCCAGCATGTCACCAGCTCTGTGGGATAGAAGTTAGGAAGTCATGCACACTGGTCCAAAATATGAATCTGATGCATTTCACCAGGATATCTGTACGGTCATCACTCATTAAACTTAGCAATTATATAAGTATTGATGGATTCTGTTCTATAAGATGGAAAATGAGTAAAAACATATCTTATTCCACAGTACATTTCTATAAATATGTTCATATACAACGCTCTTGATCTACTGGTCAGTTTGTTCCTTCTCTCACCTATGGACATGAAAGTTGGGTCGTGACCAAAACAACAAGATCATGGATACCAGTAGCTGAACTGGGTTCTCTCAGGAGGGTGTCTGGTGTCTCTCTTGGAAACAGCGGCAGAGGTTCAGTCCTCTGTGAGCCACTTAGAGAGCCACTCCTTCAAGTAGAAAGAAGCCAGTGGAGGAGGTTCAGCATCTAGTCAGGAGGTCACCTGGTCTCCTCCCTAGTGAGGTGTTCCAGACACGTCCAGCTGGGAGGAGGCCACGGGGTAGACTGAGGTAGACTGAGGACCAGGTGGAGGGATTATATCTCCGCCCTGGGACCACCTCAGGACCCCCAGTCAGAGCTGGTGGATGTAGCAAGGGAAAGGAAAGTTTGGAGGTCCCAATTTAAATCTGCTACCTCTGTGACTCGGCCCCAGATAAGCGGTTGATGATGGAGGGATATTCATATGAATAAAATCCCAGTGTCGTGCTGCTGTCAGCCATCATCACTAAACACATCCATTTTGAGGCAGCATAACTCTGGAAGTGGGGCAGTCAATGGCCGGCGCCTGCAGAAAGCGTGTCGAGGTGTACTTGAGCAAAACACTGAACCCATAACTGCTCCCTGAGTGTGAGGCCGTGGTTGCGCTCACTGCTCCTGAACAATATGATGGGTTAAATGCAGAGAAGATATTCCACCAGCCTTGGTCACATGGAAAAAACACTTTCACTTTCTAACTAGACTCTGCATCTTTATTTGGAATGTCCCTGAATGACTGCTGGGATATCTAAACACATAGTCACAAAGCCAGTGGAATGTATTCTCTGCAATTAAGCCATATTATTGTATGGAGGCAGTGAGCACAACCGAAGCATTGATCTCAGGGAGCAGTTAGGAATTTAGTGTCTTGCTCAAGGACACATTGATGTGCTTTCTGTGGGGGATTGAACCACCAATGTCCAACTAGAAGACAACTGCTCGAGCTCCTGAGCTAAAGGCTGCCCCTGCGTTTATGAGTTGAAAACGATCTGAAAGCATGAGATGAATGAACGCAGCTCATTTTCAATACTTTTGAATGTCTTGAGTGATAAACTGACTTCAATGTGTTTTGCGGTTGTTATTGACATCATAGAACTGTAACCTTTTCTTCATCTCACCACAGTGAGAAGATAGCATCACGCACATAAGGCCATGATGAAGGCCATCTACAGAGGAACTAAAAATACAGGGTTCACCTCTGATAGATCAATCCTGTCACTCAAACATGAAATCCTTTAGCTCCTGTGTCATGAAAAACTGTCACTGGAAGACTTTTCCACTCTGTTAAAGGAAAGATCTGAGTCAGTCGACGTGGCTGCGTAAGGGCTGACAAACAAAGCAGAGGCCGTGGCGGAAACAGGAGTCAGAGGCTAGGGTCAAAGTTCACATGGGGATCATTGGGAGAGGCTGTTGTCATTGACAAGCAAGGCCATCCATTTTAAGCTTTGCCTACAGATATGATCAAGAGGCCTTAGAATAAATAGACTGCAGCTCCACCAGCTGGTTGGGTAAAGTTAGCTGATGCTAACCCTGGCTGAATGGCGTGTTCATTCAGCTAAAGGCAGATTTAGGATATATAATTCAGGAATATTGAAGCATCAGCAGCAGCGAACAGTTTCAGTTTTTGTTATGTACAAAAAACATGGACAATCTATAGGTTTCACATGCTACTGCTAGTGTTGGTATCTATTGTCCTGTGCACATCCCCTGGCTGTCTTGAGCACTCTGGAAAAGTAAATGTAACTCAGTTTGAGTTGATTTAAGACTGGAACAGGGTTTTGCTCTTGGGTAGCTCTTGACACTAGTATTTTCTAGGTATATGGATTCTTATCTGCATTCACTTTTTTATAGAGTTTAGCATAGCAAGGTAATAGGATCGATTACTGGAATTCTGCTATTCTTTCTTTTCATTTCCTCTTTTCTCCCTCCTGATCTATATTCCTACATCTCCCACATGGCCGTCTTCCACCTCTCCTACAGAGGTTTGGTAAGAGAGAATCTCCTCCTGGGGCAGAGCCAGTAAGTTTCATGACAGTTGAGCAAGACCCAATCCCAACTCCCCAGGTCTGGAGTGTCTTCTACTGAGCAAAGGCCCTCAGAACAAAGCAACAATAATAATGTTAATAATAATAATAATAACAATAATATCAACAACCTTTAAAGGGACAATGCACATTAATGAAAATTTAGCATGTAAATTAACCTGATTTAGCCACCAGGCTAATTTTTATGTTCCCCCAAGCAGTTAGGGGTTCAGTGTCTTGCTCAAAGACACTTCAACATGCTTTCTGAAGGAACCAGAAATCAAATCACCAATCTTCTGATTACTAGATACCCACTCCTAATAACATAAGATAAACAGGGAAGTGCAAAAAATTTGCTTCTGGATTGGTTTTCCATCTCCATGCATGGATCTGCATGGTCACTCATTAACGGTCCTTCACACCAAGTTCTGCTGACATCCTGAATAGCAATTTCTTTTCCTTGTTACAATGATCCACTTGCATGCTCGTTTATATCTACATTAAACTAAGGTATTCCAAAGGATTTTTTAAAAATTGTGCATGACTATTTGCAGAGTTATACATTATTTATGGGCTTCATTCCGTCCACTGGTGGCCATGTTCCATGTTACACAAAACATTTTGGGAATTTTCTACCGATGCCCCGTTTGTCTACTGCATCTGAAAATGCTCTGATTGGAGGGTTAAATGAACACCACCCTTTGATCCCCAGAAGAAACGAGACATCCTACCCTATGCGGCCACACACAAAACAGAGGGGTTGGGCCAAGTGAGGATTTGGGATTGGGCCAAAGTTGGTTGTCAGTTAAGACCAATTGATTTCTTCACTAACTATATCCTAGTAATTTCCGATAATCCTCCAATAATGTTCACAGATCAGTAAACCAGAAAGGGAACAAAGAGAAGAAATAAAATAGTCTCTCTCTGCTCACAAATAGACAGACCAGTAGACCACATTGAAGAAAAGAAAAGAGAAGGGGAACAGAGCACGTGCATACAGGTCAATGCGTTTGGCTGCAGCAGGTATCACAGGTTTTGGTGGCGGAGGTTTCTTGTTTGCTTTACTTTGTGATTTCCCAAGGACCCCCATCACCTCCACAGGCTTGCCGTAACAGTCAAAGTTGGAGAGTTCAAAGTCCCGAGGTAGAGATCCGACGATGCTGAAGTCGTTGGAGCGAAGGTCTGACTTGGAGGTGCAAACCTTCTTACGAGTTTCTACCACCTGAGGAAAATCAATGGGAGGAGCGAAAAAGAGAATGTTGATAATTATGCAGAAATACTTGGTATTGATTCAAGCTTTAATATTGTTAAGTTTGTTTTCTCTTCCTCTTGATTTAAATCCAGCCATTCCTATCCACCATATCTAACACACTGAACATCCTAAGGGGCTGCAGTAGCTTGGTGATAGAGTGTACACTTTGGGAACTGACAAGTCAGCGGCTGCAAGTTCAAACCCACCACAGTGTCAGTAGCATCCAGGAATAATCCTCCCAAGCTCCATCTAAGTCTGTGTCGACCTACACAAGCTGGGGGACTGATGTTGACAAGTAAAATACACCTCTCTCACAATGAACATCCCAGAATGACTAGCAAAGGCTACACTATCAGTTATACAAACTTCACTTCACAACATAGCTCATCAAGGGTAAATCAGTTTCTGGGGTTTTCACTAAGTCACACAAACTCATGGATTACTTTGTTTTAGGTCTGTGTAGTTTGAATGGTGAGTTTAGCTTAGTTCAACAGCTGAATTCTAAACAGCAGAATCATCAGCATGGGCTCTCAATAGCAGGGAGATACACCTTCTCCACAGCGGATTCGCAATACCCTTTGCTTTTAAGTCTAACATTGAAAACTTTTGTTAAAGTGCTATTAAAAATACCTGCAAACCTTCTCAAAGTTGTTTTGTCCTTTATACCTGTAGTGTGCTGATGTGTATAGGCGTCCCACCAGTCCCATTGACTGTGTTGTTGGTTTTGTGTGGTGTCTTCCTTCCTTCTTTTTCTTTCAGTGCCTTCTCCTTGGAGGCCATTTTGGCTTTCTCCTCCTCAATGAGTTTAGGACTGTTTAACATCACCTAAATAGGAACACATGAAAATGTAAACATGTCCATTGTCAATATCTCAGTGGTGGTGCACAATTATATGGAAAAGATAAGCCAGGTATCGTTGGCTCGAACCCAGGGCAGATGTGTCAGGTAGAGCATCCGACCTTAACCACCCCCCCAAGCTCCATCTAAGTCCGTGTCCACCCCCACAATGTGGGAGCTGATGGTGACACGTCAGAATGGACTTTTTAATCTATCTTGTTTTGCCCCATCATTTAATTTACTCCATAATGTGTCACTTCAAATAACACATTGCTTACAGCAGCAAACGTTTCATCAACTGATCTAAGGGATTAAGAAGAACTAATGACCTCCAGCTGGGATGTTATTAGAAAATAAATATAAAATAATAAATCTTACATGAATTTTTTTTTTAAAGTTGCCAACTGTTCTTATCTGTCATCCTGATCATGTTGCATGTGTAAATTGTGTCTTATTCTGTGTTCACATCAACAATCACACAGTTGTCTGTCTTGGGAGAGAGCTCCTCCTCTGTGGCTCTCCCTAAGGTTTCTTCCTATTTTTCTACCTGTTAAAGGTTTTTAAGGGAGTTGTTCCTGATCTGATGTGAGGGTCTAAAGACAGGATGATGCATTATGGAAACGTCCACTAAGGCACATTGTTAATTTGTGATAACAGACTATACAAATAAAATCTACGTGACTTGATCTCTACATTTTTAAATCTGGCTTTGTGCGTCTTGTTGTGTGTGTGTTTGTCTTTGAGTTCTCACCTGCACCACAGCATACTCCACCAGCGATGAAAAGCCAAACAGCAAACAAGCAATGAGCCAGATATCAATGGCTTTCACATAGGAAACCTTGGGAAGCTCAGATGCCAGAGACATACTCTCACTGGACAAAGAGAGCACTGATAAAATACCTAGAAAAAAAAGCAGTTGTACTGTTGCAATAAATGACCCATTACTGTTATTGTCATTATTAGTATATTTCTCTAACTTAACATGACGTGCGTGTGGACACACAGTATTTCCAACAAATCCCTCTAGCGCCATACAGTCACCCCACCTTCAGGGGACACTAGCTGTACTAGTGGTCAGAGTTGGGAATACATTAGTGGTAACATTACTCATCCTGGTCAACTGTTAAAAGTAACAGGGAGTGTGGAGGAGAGGTGGAGGAGAGAGAGCAGGCAGGATGGAGTGGGTGGAGGAGAGTGTCAGGGGTGATGTGTGACAGAAGGGTACCAACTAGAGTGAAAGGGAAGGTCTATAGATGGTGGTGAGACCAGCTATGTTGTCTGGTGTGGAGACAGTAGCACTGACAGACAGACAGGAGGTGGAGGAGTTGAAGATGCTGAGATTTACATTGGGAGTGATGAAGAAGGACCAGATCAGGAACCAGTATATTAGAGGAACAGCTCAGGTTGGAGGGTTTGGAGACAAAGCCAGAGAGACCAGACTGAGATGGTCTGGACATGTGTGGAGGACAGATGCTGAATTTTGGTATTTTTCTCATTTATTTATTTTTATAGTGAAACTAACAACTGTAAATATGTAAATCAGCCTAAAATGTTCAGAATTGTTAGACCAGCCATCCATTTATAGTGTGAGGGTGTATTTCCCTTCTTTAGAGAAGAGCTCCGAAGCTAAGCTATGCTAAGATTCATACATGTAATCGTCTCCTTAGGGTAATGAGCATAAAGCATGTCTGTATGTGTGTGTGTGTGAGAGAGTTAATCACCTAGAGGTACCCTGGCAGCAGAGGCATCGGGGTTTATCCAGAATGATAACCAGGACAGAACGACAATCAACAGGGTTGGAGCATAAACGCCCATCATATAGAAACCAACCTGCCGACGCAACGTGAAGATCACCTCAACACAGGTGTAGTACCCTGAAATGACAGACAAGGAGAGGTATGGTAGCTGTCTGCGCACCAGTCTGCCCATGTTACAGTCACACGCAGGCATCCTCCATGAAGGGAGTCCATCTTAACATCCCGGATTAAGTCATATGGCAACCGGCAAGTGGAGATGGAGTAAGGAGGATTGTGAGGTCTGGCAGCCCAGTCATGAGCTAGCACATCAGGTGGTGGGTGTTAGATTCAGTCACTCGGCTCTTAGAAAGAGGTAAAAATAGTCCTTTGGTAGATGCACCCATGACTGAGCAGCCTTCTTTAGGATCCAGTCTGCTCACTCCACCTGGTAGGGGGGCAAGAAAAGGTACCCTAGAGATAGCCTTGTTCAAACATCTTGACTGGAATACTGCATCCAGGGCGATCTCCAGATGTAGTCCGAAACATAGAAACTGTAAGATTACTGAAGTCACGGCAAAGTGATTTCACCAACAACACCTAAAGCAGTGGGGTTAGCGATATACTGGAAAAAGAATAGTGACACTTGCCTGTCCCTTGGTAGTACTTGGTGCAGTTTCCATACTTGATATCTTCTTGTTTGATATCAAACTGTGGCAAAGCAATCTCATCCATTTGAACCGGGTCAGACTGCCACATAAAGACCAGGTCACTAGTGGTATAACCAACTGGAAAAACAGACACAAAAAAGAAATTCATGTTATTCTATCAAGACCATCTTCTTATGATCATAACTGCTTTCACAGGGCAACACGTTCACAGAAACACCAATAATCCGGTGGTGTGACCGGATTAATCCTATAGAACGAATGACACACAACTGCAACAATCACAGCTCATGTTACAATATTATTGTGGTAGAACATGTGCCTGAGGAACTAACATGCCAGAGGCTGCAGGTTTGAACCCATTGCGAGGTGTCAGGAAGTGTATCCAACCTGAATCACCCACACCTGCCCTGTGATAGGATAGCAACCTCTCCAGAATGTTTCTCTACCTCTTGCCCAATGAGCATTGGGATATGCTCCAGCATGACACCACAACCCGACTTCAGATAAACAATAGACAATGTATGGATGGATGGATGAGCCCATTGATCCCATCGAGGCCGCTGCACCCCTCAAGCAACAGACGCATGGATGTCCGAATTTTACCTCTGACACAGAGGCACTAAAATGATGGCGTCCTGCTTTAAATAAATATATAGGTAACCAGTTAATCAGTTCACTTTTACTCAGAATGATGTGAATATCTTTATATTAGCCTGTTTCTTTAAGCACAGAAATTCAAGATCTGGTTTCCTTTTATCAATAAGCCAAAATAGGAGCTTTACCTAACCATAAAAACTGAGGTAGATTATTTACACACATGACTTGAGCTGGATATAAATTTAGAAAAACAGTATACTGTTTTCTCAGTTGATGGTAATCAGTGCATTTGTTCCCCTGAGCTGCCACACCCATATCTTTTACCTTTTTATAAGAAGGTGGCAGTGGAGAGGTAGACAGGACATGCGGGAGAGACCGATAGAGAGACAGAAAGAGAGAGAGAGAGAGAGAGAGAGAGAGAGAGAGAGACAGAGAGAGAGAAGGGTATGACATCTATCAAAGGTCACTGGCTAGAATCAAACTGGTGTTGTTGTGACTATGGGGTCACGTGGTATGCACTGTAACAATTTGGCTATGGAACCCCCACCACCACATTCACATATTGATGTGTCTATTGGGTGGGGTCAACAAATTTTTATTAGTTTGAATTTCTACAGTGAACAGAAGATACTAAGAGATACTGCTAATGTTCACGATATCAATTTATTCAATTCAGGGGACAACTTGGGGCCGCGGTTAAAGTGGTAGAATGCGTACTTCATAAACCGACGAGCCAGATGTTGCGAGTTTGAACTCATCGCGGGGCATTAGGAAACACATTTGGCCTTAATCCCCAAAGTTCCATCAAAGTCTGTGTCCACCCACACAACGTGGGGTGGACACAGACTGTGACACAGAAATAAATGGTCTCAAAAACAGACCTCAGTGGTAGACCCTCTCTTAACACCTCTGCATCAGCTTGCTCTGTGTCCAGTTGTCCTTCAGGCTGTGATTGTGAGTTCAGTGTAATGTTACCCTATACTTGTTTTCTGACATGAGAACGGGAACAGGTGAGGTCCCATAGCGCCCCCTGTGGCTCCGGGTAGAACAGTTTATTTAGGAACATTATGAATCACCCAGATAAGCTGATATGGAGAGGGCAGGGATGAAAACCGGCAGCCAAGAGACATGCTGGTGTGTGAGGAAGTCACAGAACACCAAAGAGTAAAATGTAGAAGTGCCAGTACTGCTGACCGGTGAGTACCGGCCCAATAAACAGCTCTCATAAGATTTTCAGGTAATCAGCTTCCACTAAGCATGTGGGTTATAGTCAACTCATTTGAGTTAGTGTTGATTTTCCTGTTAAAAACGATTGCATTTGTATTGATGTACCGCTACGTTTATGCCCTCCGTGTACATTTGTCTGTATTTTTGTACGTCTATATTTTGTTCATCTGCGAGTACTCACAGCTCTCCAGTTGCATCTTACAGAGCTGTGTGTCCATGGGAAACAAGGTAAGATCCAGAGGACAAGACAATGTCACTGACAGTCTACAAACACAAAAAACACACACTAGTTAAGCTGAATTTAAATCAAAATGGAGCTATTGAGTAAAATGTCCATTCTGTCATCCAAAGCCTGTGTAAAGAGGTTCATTCTACCTCATGCTGATCAAGACGTCTCCATTCCTGAATATGAACAGCAGTATGTTATCTTGAGTCACGTCATGGAAGTTGGCGTGTTTCTCATTAGCAAAGAACAGGTCTGGTTTCCACAAACACTGGAACATCTTTGGATCAACCGTCAACGCTTCGCTCTTAAAATCAGTCGGCAAACGCAGCCGAGGGTCGTTCCATCTCTGACGAAGAAATATGTTCACTCTGTAGTCCTACAAGTGGAAAGACAGAGCAATGAATTAGAGACACAGGAAGAGAGAGACAGAGGGGGGGCAGAGAGAGAGAGACCGAGAGAGAACGTGATAAATAAATAGTCACCATGGTGGTTTCCTGGCTGGATCCAAAGCTTTTAATGAAGATGTTCACCTTGGACTCTACTGTGATCCCCAAGATGGATGGATGGATGGATGGGTGGATGGACGGATAGACAGACAGACAGACCAACAGACAGACATTGATTGACAGACAGATAAGATAGCCACCATGATAGTTTCCCCGGTGGATCCAAAGCTGTTAATGAAGATTTTCTCCTTGGACTCTACTGCAATGCCTAAGATGAATGGATGAACGGATGGATTGAAGGACAGACAGACAGAGAGACAGACAGATAGACAGATAGAAAGATTAAATAGTCACCATGGTAGTTTCCTGGATGGATCCAAAGCTGTTGATGAAGATGTTCACCTTCGACTCTACTGGGATCCCTTAGACACACAGATAAACATGTTACACCAACTGACAAACACATATTATTCTTTTAACAAGTGAATGAACGATCTGAAAACTTGAATCAGGATGTAGTATTTTAATCATAATCACGAAGGACTTCCTGTTGCGTCCACTAGAGGTAGTGTGGTGTGTGTGTGTGTGTGTGTGTGTGTGTGTGTGTGTGTGTGCTAAAATGCATAAGCCATTTGGTGATGTTTCACCATGAAGGACATATGGTTGTAGCTTGAAGCACCTCAGAGCAGGCAAATCAACCACACACACTCTCCACCTGCTCCCTGTATTATTCTCTCTCTATGTCCTTCACAACCTTTTTCATCTGGGTGCTTGTGTCCAGCTCCCTGTCTCTTTCCGTCTCCATGCTGTTTTCTTTTCCTCTCGCTTAGTCCATTTTCTGCCAGTGGAGGTGATGATAAAAAGTGAATTCGATGATTTTTCACAACACTGAGCCCCATGATGTCAGAGGCTATTTTAGTCTTAGTCATCACGAAGTCAGACATCGATGTACCATGTGCCACAGGCTTTTTTATTTCTTAGTATCACTTTGGATTTTCATTCTAAACTGTCTTTGCTTTAGTCTTGGATGTAGCATTTAGTTTGAAAAATAAAACATCCCCATGCCTCAGAGCAGTGACAGGTACACTGTGCTGTAGGAGAGGCTGTCCTTCAGATGAGATGCTAATCCAAGGTCCTGAATCACTGTGGCCATTAAAGATCCTGTGGCACTTATCAGAAAGACTTGGGGGTCCCCCAGTGAAATTCCCAACCTGGCTCTCCATCTGGCCGCCTAATCACCCCTGTGTATAATTGACTCAATGAGTCCTCTCCACCTCAACCTGATGTGTGGTGAGGATTCTGGCCCAAAATGGCTCCCATGCACCACTCAGGTGAGTGCTACACATTGGTGGTGTTTGAGGAGTCACCCCTCCTTCACTGCAAAGTAATCATATGTACAAAGTGCTATATAAGTGTAATCCATTATATTGTTATTATTGTTATTATTATTAATGATAATATTATTAAAGACGCACATTTCAACCTTACTGTTTTTCCTGTAGTTTGATGGGCCTCTGTACACACAGACACTGGGCTTCACGTGTCTTCATGTGTTCCATAAATATGCAAGTTATTGATAGACACATCTAATAATCGGAGGTAACAATTGCATTAATAATAAAGATGATGATGATGTTAATAGTAAAATAATAATACTAATAATAATCACCTTTATAGGGTAAGTGAATATTAATGAACATTTAGAATTTAAATACATTATATTTAGCTGCCAATGGATATTCTTCTGTTGTCCCAAGCAATATAGGGTTCAGCGTCTTGCTCAAGGACACTTCAACATGCCTTCTGAAGGAACCGGGGATTGAACCATCAATCTCTGACTATTTGACAATTGTCTTACCTCCTGAGCTATGCTGCCCCTTGACAGCATGACCGAACATTATTACCTCAGTGTGTCATAATCTGTGTTAAGTGTATAGCGTTACCTTTAAAGTTTGGCCTTATCCTGGGATCATAACTGACCATCAGCCGGTTCAGGATGTTGGATGTAGAGTTAGCAGGAACCTGGGCCAAGTCCTCTGGGGAGAGTTGTCTGTTAACCAAAAAAATCTGTACATTAACAGAAAAATTATGAAATAATATGCCTCCTTACACAAGTCAAATGTACACATGTGATTAATAAAGCAAATTGAACACAGTTGCTCAGCAGTAGAGCACACTTCTCAAAGTCAAGCGCATTCGATCCCAATGCGGGGTATCAGGAAAAGTGTATCAAGTGTATCACCTCAATGAACCGTTGGCTGGCTCGTTATTGTGATGAGCAGGGATTCAGCTTTGTTGATAACTGGCCTTCTTTCTGGGTCTAACCTCACTTGCTGAAAGAGGACAACATTCACCCTACTGAAGAAGGCGCTGCTATTTTATCTAGCAATATAGATAGAGGTCTACTCTTAGTTTGAACTCAGGGACTCATCATTCAGCCAGTGGCAGGTGATCAGAGAGCCTGCTAGGTTTACATGTAGTGTGGGTGCGGAGTCAGCTAGCTTAGTTAACATGTGTAATCAGGGAATGTCTCATAGTGTAGAACTGTCGCTCATCAGTCTGACAGCTTGGTCTACAATATGGAGACAGTCTCGTGTCCCCACTGTGCTGGTCCCAAGTCCT
>OMLC01102558.1:20700-40569 GCA_900302585.1 Regalecus glesne | reverse complement strand
CATACATATGCATATATAGGGGATATTTTTGAACTGGCCTGAACTTCACTATAGGTCCTTATTGATAGATTATGTGTTGATAAACCTTGGCAGGTGTAGGAGTGAATGACATCCATGCAATGTAAATGATGGTCATATAATTGATATTACAGTCAAGCCTTTTTTGGGAAACTCATGCATTTCAGTTTCTCCCTTGCATACGTTCAAAGATCCGGCGTCACACAGTAGCTCCTCTGAAAGCAACATGAGATTAATCCCAACTACAGTTTGTCCAGTCTCCTGAATTTTACTTATGACATATCAGTGTCATAAAGGCAGGCAAATGGACCTAAAAATAAATGCCATTAATTGGCGAGTCGAAGAAAGGACAAGTCGCACCCTAGTGAGGAACAAGACATCGGGACATGATGGCTAGCTGAGAAACGCGTGGCAGCAATGAGAGCTCAATCTATCTTATCAATGACGGGACGGTGTCTTTGTGGGAGCCCACGATCGATTGCAGTTGGGCCCCTTAAACATTAGGAGTGCAGACATCCTCTATTCTCCATGTCGAGCCCAATCAGGATTGATTACAACACTTCAGGTCCACTGAGTGGATAACAGCTGCTATTAGTTCCTCATCTTTAATAATCTATGCAGCTTGCAGATTGATTCCATTGCAGCTGTCAATCATGCTGTGATGAAGCGAACCTCTTTCTCTGCACAACTTGTTTATGTGTCTGAATAAGAAACCCTCCACGGTCAAAGCATCAAACTAGACTCTCAAAGAGTACAGCCTTGTGGAACGCCATAATCGACTTATGATATCATAAAACTGGCTCCAACATTGGCAATAATGCAAGGTTATTAATAATTCAAAATATTTTAACATACACCAGATTCAACATCGGACAGAAAGTATAATAAAAATTAATGATACATAGAAACTTATTACATAGCCTGTTAAACCACAATAACAAAAGATTATACCGTTGGTTTTTAAGAGATGGCATTGTAGCAGCTGCAGATTCAGGCCTCTACACAAATGGCCTAAGCATTGTTTTGCAGCTTAGGAAAAGCCATTGGCTCGTTCCGCAGCAGATTCATTTCACCTCGCCAAAGGCTGAAAACTAGATACTACTAGTCTGCTGCAGACTTTGTGAGGCTAAAATGACCAAATGTGGTATCTTGATGCATGCTCAAAAATTCAGATAAGAAAGTCACAGAAACTTGGATCAGTTCTTCTGGACACAGCATTTGTTGAGGGATACTTCATCACTCATCCAAGTGACATCTTCAGTCTCAACTGACTGCAGCTTTCCCCGCCCTTATAAACGAAACAACCACATTGTTGGTTCGATCGTAGTCCACGACTGGGAACACGGTGGCCCAGGGGTTAGTCTGGTTACCTCAGCGCAGAAAGGTTGTGGGTTCAAACCCCAGGCTGTCCCAGAACCTTTCTGTGTGGGCTTTGCATGTTCTACCCCTGTCTATGTGGGTTTTCTTCAGATGCTCCAGTTTCCTCCTACCATCAGATGATGTGCGTATAGGGGCAATACTCCTCCTGCCTGTGCACCTGAACAAGGCAATAGGAAATAGAACTGGAGTTGGTCCCAGGGTGCTGCAGCTTCAAACTGCTCCTATACAACAGGATGTGCTAATGCAGAGAACGGATTCCACTATATGTATATCCAATGACAAATGAATAAAGTTTCTTCAGTTTCTTCTTCAGATGAACTCATTCAACTTTCTGGTATGACCGAATGTGGTATGTCAGAATGTCCTTCACAGGCCTTGAGAAATGTTCTTCTTATCAAAATCTGTTCAGCTTGTTCAAGGGCACTTTAAAGTTAGTCACTGAGGAAAGAAAGCTTAATACAAATACAAAAACACACACACGCAGATTTTCCAACTTAGTTTGGGGAATTCATTGTGTACTCCAACCTTTCTCTGACTATACAGAACACAGGTGCCCTTTTATCAAACGGTACGCTGACACACGTCTTGAGGACTCCAAAGGTCCTTTTTTATACTAAAAGAAAAAATGATCAGGTGTAAATTACATTACATTCAGAACAATCCTAAACCACATTAAGCCTCCAGGTCCCGGTTTTATTGTGTTTTCTGCAACAATACATATTCTGTCTATAAGGTGCTAAAGTGGGTCAGGATGAACATCTTTTTTTGCACAACATTCTGTACATACATTAAAATAGAAATCCAATTTTATGTGTCATGATCAGATCGTTGAGGTGGGTGGACACGGCTTTAGATGGAGCCTCGGGGAGAAACAACGGATGGCCTTCCTGATGCCTCGCAGTGGGTTTGAACCTACAACATCTGGCTCGTCAGTTCCTGAAGTGTGGGCTCTACCACTGAGGTACCATGGGCTCCATATAGTCCCCATCAATATAACCATATACATATTTCTAATATCCGGCAAGTGAGTGTGTAACCACATCCGTTTCTTTGAATGTCCCATCTTCTGTACTTTCCACATTTATGTATGGATTGTATATTTGTTACTAAGAGTAAGGTACAGCATATTACAAGTCTTCTATAAGTCCGTTCTTCTCAATTTTTCTCAGTAAGAGTTCTAGACATGGACAAGTTTTGGGGTTTTTTTACCCAAAGTTCACCCTGTGCTTGTTGAATAAGCATTCACCAAGCTGTTCATTGTCTCAGCAACTGTGAAAATTAATAAGCAGAATTTCAGTGCCGTTTGCCGATATGTGCGCAAAATGACTTAAGTTAACAAATCTGTCCTTATTCAGATCAGGATAAAAGGCGACAGAGAGGTTTCCAGAAGATGGCTTGTGAAGGCTGGATCTTGGAGCTTTGCCAAAACTCCTTCGTAAGTTTTAGATTGGGATATGTCAGTCTCGCAAAGAATGGGTCTCATCATTCACCATCCGCTAAGCCATTGGATAGGACGAGAAGCTTGTTTTAGGTGCCACAACTAGTCCCCACGTTGTGGGGATGGACACGGACTTAGATGGAGCTTGGAGGAGATTAAGGCCAGAGGCGCTTTCTGAGTCTCTGCGGGGGATCCAAACCTGCAACATCTGAATCATCAGTTCCAGAAGCGCGTGCTCTACCAATAACCTACAGCAGCCCCCAAGGCATTATATAACATGATCTGTGATATTTGTGGTCAGACTGTTGGGTACAGATTACGTCAAAGGCTTTCTATTGTTGTAGGACACGAGAACAGGCAACCGCTCATACTGATGAGTACATGCACGCCATACTATCACGTTTTGCAGAAAGCGTGTATGGGAACATCGTTGTGTTGACAGGAAAATGGCAGGTTCAGACATTAGAAATGGAGGCTCTCTATTAAGCTTTTGTGTGTTTCACTTTTGAATATTAATGACAATTTCCAATTGGTTTGAGAAATCCATGTTTTTTTGGTTATAACTGACTGTACAAGGCAGATCTTGACTCTCTTGCCTAAAATATCTTTTCTGTTTCATTTTTTTGATATCGCAACAACACAGTCGTATTACCAGCCTGTTGGCACAGTCTAAATGAGGCTGAATCAAGCCGGAGATAATGGAGAGGGCTTAACAGTACATAACTCATATCTCAATGGTGAGAAACAAACACCCTCCTCTTCCCTAGAATGGAACTCCACTCCATGTCTATGTATAGTGAAAGGTAGCCCTGTTCAACTGGGGCAACTCCGAATGTGAAAGATTTTCCCATCCTGCACATGATTCTGTACTGTTATGGTTTAAAGAATTGCCTAATGTCAGAAATATATTTATGCCTATACTTACGTCCACCTGTTGTCTTCACTTTCATATGCTGCCGTCAGTGCATTCCCACAAGACACTTTCCATGTGTCCTGTACGCTGCCAGACAAGCCTATTGTACTTTCATATGATGGTTCTCTGCAGAGAGGCTCCCTGCTGCTGTAGTCAGAACAGAAAAATGTCATTGGATTTGTGAGATGACAGTTGCCGAAGTATTTAAAGCACCTTTGGTGTGAAACGCAGACTTTAGATGTGCACTTAAAATGAATGCATCGGAGAGAGAAGAAGCATGAGTGGATAGCCCCTATTCTCAGGTCCGATGGCTGGTAGACAACAAGGTTGGGCAAATGGGAAAAACAAAGGAGTAAAATAATTCAGTCCTTCCAGCATCTGTTCTCATTGCATTAGAAAAGATAAAAGACTTTGTCTGCCATCACATATTCAACCCGCTGAACGCATCTAGAGTCACTTCAGATCCCAGAAATCTATTTCATTTAAATAATAGATATATATGAGCTGTGATTTCTAAGAACACTCAACCAACCAAAGTCTATGTTCCTGAGATGCAGGGTCTGCGCCATGATTAACGGCCTTCACTCCCAATCTCTGACAACCACAAGGGCCATACCGCCCGCATGATAAACCTCTGCCCAAATTGAATTCTTTTTCCCCCTCCACGTTTGTGATGTAATCGTACTTGATACAGCCATTTCTCATAGAGCACCTATCTTCTTTCCTTTCGAGCCATAAAGTATCAGTTGTGGGCCGCCTTTAGTAACAGCTCCCAAAAAGCAGTCGGTGGTTATGGGGTCAACGCGGTTATTCATCAGTGCAGTTCCCCGCTGAGGATGTTAAGATCAAAAAAGAAAAAAAACCACAACTGCGCGCCGCAGTCATGCCACAACTCAGAGCACCTCCAAGTACCCTTGACATCACTGTGTGGCACTAAGCTTATTGTGCAGGCCAATTATATGACCTGGTGAGAAGAATAAGATTGTCATTCTGTACCGCCGCTTCGCCAAATAAATAAGTGTTTGATGGCTCTCCCGCTACCTGTTTTCCGCTTAATTAGATAGGGGAGGGGTGCGTTTGCTGGATGGATGACTCTTTAGCAACCCACATGAATCCAAACTGGGAGACCAACCAGTCCCACATCTTTTTTTTTATACTGGTTTAGTCTACGGGTGTTTGAGTAGTACCTAAAGCTTACCATCTGTAGGCCCGGCAGTACAGTGGTAGCTGTTTACGCATTCAGTGTGAATATGCCTGAGGGAAACAGCCAAGATTCCTCCACAACCAAGGTCTTTTTTGGAAGTGCAGACAGCAAACATTACAGCCAGGACAACTGGTGGCTTACAAGTTGGATCCTGCCAAAGTAACAAAGTCCTCTATGAAAATAAATCGAAATGTTCCAAACATATCTTTTAAAAAATCCCAAACATCTGTAAAGGCTCCGAACTTGTGAGAGCGTAGATGCCTTGCACCATTAGCCGCAGCTTCAGACTTCCACAGTGCACAGTCTGGTAGTATGACAAATGATATTGTGCATGTAGATGGGAGACCTGAGATACTGCTCTATTGGTTGAAATTTCACAGTAAAGGTGGAAAACATACTGACATGATTTATCTTGGTGTCACTTATTTCCATCACAAAAAACTGCCATCTTTATAGAGCTGCATAGACTTTTTATGACCAGTCTACCTCCCAACTTCCAGTGCTAAATAGCCTACAAATTGGTAAGGGCCATTCATGATTACATGGCAAGCAGTAGATGTTGACTGGGCGAAAGCCTGATCTGATAGGAGCGTTTTATCGACCGAGTTTCCATCTCATTCTCTTAAAAGCTCAGAGCAAGGTGGAGCGTGCTGAACTGGCTGCTGCAGTGATAAAGAGTAATGAGCTAGGTCTGTCTACATTTTCAGAAAAATGGAGACTCTGGTCCCTTGCAATAAACCATTTCTCACTGCCCCAGAGGGTAAAGGGCAGCCATGGTGCTAGCCATCTTTGTGTTTCTGCCTTCGCAGTGAATATTACAACCCCATACACCAAACACACTGAAAATACCCAAGATAATGATGAAACCCACCCCTATTACTAGTCCAGGCTCAGGAAAAAAAAGTTGTTGAGGCTGAATTGAAAGCCATGGTGTGTAAAGTTGGAACAGAAAAGCTTCATCCAGACACTCCCAATTTGATGAAATTTGGGGTTAGACAGAATGAGGCACAATATATTGGGTAAGACTTCAGCTTCCGACAGGTTCGTCCTCAGATAGATAAAATGGCACCTGTTGGGAGTCCTCCCCAGACATATATTTATCATAAGGGTGGGACATGGTATTAGGAGAAAATAACTGTCGATGACAATGAACGGGCATGCTGTGTGTGTGTATTATAAGTATCAAAATTCTGTTGGTTGTATACAAACCAGTAAATGGTCCTGCACCTCAGAATATAGAAGAAATACTAATTAAGATACAAGCCAGCAAGAACTCTCAGATCCAAAGGCAGTATTATTTTTAACCATCCACCATACAAACTCTAAAGCGTTCAATGCGGCCTTTTGTATTTACACACCAAGTAGAGAGAACGCCCTGCCTGAGGGCCTCAGAGAGGCCCCCATTCTGGAACTTTAAAACTTTTCAGAACAGCCTATGGTTAAATTATTGGGGGAGGTTGTATACTTATATACCCTGTTCCAACTCCTGTACTACACTAATGTTTAAAACTGTTTCAGTTGTATTATATTATGTAAAGTACATGGTGTTACTTTTGTATGAAATTTGCAACATACTTTACTTAGAAACTTTATCCATTTCTCATGCACATACATACAATGAAATGTGTTGTCTGCGTTTAGCCCATCCTATTGTATAGGAGCAGTAAGCAGTTACAGGACCTGGGGACCAGCTCCAGTTCTTTTTCCCTATGGCGTTGCTCAGGGCCACAGGCAGGAGTATTAACCCTAACAAACATGTATTTTTGATGGTGGGAAGAAACCAGATCACCCAAAGTAAACCCACACAGGCATGGGAAGAATTTGAAATATGTGCTGGTTTTGCTGTTTTTCATTTTCCAGTTTGGTTTAATATAACTTACCCAACTTGACTAGAAATTTATTTGAAAAAAAATCTTACAGATTTCTTAAACATTTTCAACAGAACAACCATCACTGATTGGAAGAATCGGGCCATGGAAGTAGATTATGGTGGTAAGACTTCAAACACTTCTGCATTGCCTTGTCAAAAACTTAAGTCTAGGTTTCAATTTCCATGACCTCTTACTACAGATTATTGAACCATATGAACAATTCAACAATTTCAGATATTACTGAACTCCATATAATTAGTTTATATGAATAAATGAATTATTTTAATGAAAAAAATAAGAGAAAGTTTCTAGGATTAAATGATAAATGTTGCCTCATGATTCATTTCAATTCTATCCATTCAAATGTTCAATTTTTGATCATCAAGTTGGACACCCGCAAGGAGCTTATGTTGCTACATTAGATGTTTAATGAGGTACACCAGCTGTGCTTTAAAAACCGTACTAGGAAGTGTCTAATAAAGAAACAGTAATATGCTTTTATCCTCTACGCAATCCTGGTATCTACAACACCCAAATACTTAATTGTATTTAATATGAACAAGAATAATATTATGACTGCAATTTTCCCCAGTGGGACTAATAAAGGAATATCTTATCTTATCTTATGACATTGATGAATAATAAACTAGTTCTAACACGGGCAGTACAGTTTCAGTAACTGACTAGAAGACATTAAGACAGGTGAAAAATTAAAGGGAAAAACATGCAATGTCGTCTGCAGTCACATTGACCTTTCAGTCAAAACTCATCATTCACCTGCAGCACAGTTAAAACACTGGATAGGGATATCCAGACAAATACTAAAATCAAAGCTTGTTTATATGGACAACTCATTCAAAGTGAATATGCTTCATGAAGCCATGGGATTTAATATAGTCAAATGTTACTCACTTTTCATTTAGTTGTGGAGAATTAAAGATTGAGAGCAGAGCAGTAAGTTGAAAGAAGAGAATTTCCTTCAGACACCAGATAGATTTTTATGGCCAGGATCTACCCACAGAGCTCTGATCATGTCTATTTGGATCAGCACCTTCCGCTGATGTAGTGCTGTGGAGAAGGAGAAGAAGTAACGATTAGTTGAAAGAGCCAGCAGTATCAATCTATTGGTCAGTCTTAGGGCTCCGATCCAGCTTTCTTTTGGTGAGTTTGACAGGTAGTACAATAGGATGGGTTAACTGGATGACACATTTTTATTGTATCCACACACAATAACAAATAAATAAAGGTTCTAGCCTGTTCTTTAACTGTCCTAGCCTTTAACTGTCTGTTTTATATTATCTCACCTCTCCCGTGTTGAAGTGGACTAGCTTTCGTTAAGCTAGCAAAAATGGCGCTGTTTCGTTTTGTCAGCCAGGTTAAGACGCCCAGCCGCTCGACGCTTTTCAAGGCTTAGAATAACCTCAAGGACCACGACCGGAGGTCCATAGTTAGTTTTTCCTAATTGCCTAAGCCTCACATGGGTATATGGGTTAGGTTGGATAAAGTATTCTGGGTTCTGGCCTCTTAATTAAGTGAAGGGAAAGTACTCTGCTTCATTCTCCTCTGACGCCCAAGCACTGTGCTTTCCCCACCAGACCATGACGTGTGGACTAGTGAGGGCTGGTGGTCATGTGACTTGGAGGTGTCACACGTTATGGCTTCCTCCTTCCTGTCGACCGTTTTCCCAGTGAACGCAGGGATAGGCAAGACCCAACTTCAGATGAGCGGTTGAGGATGGATGGGTGTGTGGATGGATGGAATAATTTTCTGATCGTAATTGGCAATGACAATGAATGGGCACACCATATGTGTATTTCTGGATAGTGTTCTGAGGCAAATAATATGTTTGCTCTCCAGTCTTTGTCAGAGACTCAAAACCCAGGGGGGCTTTTGAATACTATGCAAAGATTCCACTCAAAAACTAAAAACAACATTTACAAAAGATCCAAACGTGTAAGAACCCCCACATCATATTGAAGTGAGCCAGCTCCCATGAAGATGTAACACAGTACGTGTCCCATTTTCATAACATTCATTATTCTTTAGCTGTGGATCTGAATGAATAAGTGATCAAAGACCAGCTGGTTGCTTAAGTTGGAGTCCAAAGGAAAAGAAAAAAAAATCCCAGCCCAGTTTATACATTGTAAAGCTGATTTCTGACATCTGTTGACCAAAGTGGAGAACTACAACTGCTTGAGATGAATGGATGGACAGACGAGGAATGGACAGCACAGCAACCTCAGCAGGTTTTATTTTTATTATTTTGTCTTAAATCAGTTTTTGCTCAACTTTTGTTATTTTTTAAAGAACCTGTTACATAGAAGCTGACTCAACAGTGAATGTGGTGACTCCAGTCTTGGGCCCACGATGAGGGTTTAATATTTTCAGTGGGTTAATGCTGAGATACCCAAGGACCAGTGCATTCCTGTCTTGATAAGATGTCAGGAGCACTGGCCCATCCACTCTGTGTGTGTATGTGTGTGTGTGGGGGGGGCATTGGATAGCCTCAAGGTCATCGATTCATCCATCCATCATCACTCGGTTATCCGAAGTCGGGTCACAGGGTCATGCTGGAGCCTATCCCAGTGCTCACTGGACAAAAGGAAGGGAAACACTCTTCCATTGCCAGACTCGAGCAGACAGGGATTTAGTCTCTTGCTCAAGGAAACGTCAATAGACTTTCTGAAGGAACTAAGGATCAAGCCACCAGTCGTCCGATTACCAGACGACCGCCCTAACTCCTCAAGGTTATATCACTTTATATTAAAAATGAGTCCGCTTAAATTCAGCTTAATAAGTCCCAATCATGACTCGCATGATTTCAGTGGCTTGTTTACCCCACTTTCATGAAGATGCTAGCATCACAGCCCCCCCTGCTGCAAAACCTCCAATTAGAGAGCACATGGAAATAATCCTAATATGCTTACACATCCATGCTTAGTGCTCTTAACATCCTGGAGCATCATTGCTAGCCTTATTTGGTTTTTTTTACACGTACACAATACCATATAAGCAGTATTTTCCAATGTATATATGTTTGTGTAGCTGTGCATGTACGCATGTGCTGATGAGTGACGGCCTACACTCATGCACGTGTGTGTGAGTGTGTGTAAGCTCACTTAGCTCTGCTGTGTCGTAGTCTGTCGGCACCCTACTCCGGCTCTTCCTTGCACTTGATTCGAGGCTTTACTATTGTCCTTGAGTCTAGAAAACTGCTCGACTGCAACAAGGAACAAGAGAGGAAGCCAGAGTGGTAAATGTATTCCTGTCTAAGCCCAAAATAAATCTCTGTTCTTTCAACTCATACAATATGCAGGTGAGGATGTGACTTGTGTTTCTGTGACTCCCCAACAATTAGGACCAAGGTGTAAGATTGAAGTTAGCTACATCCAGCACTTTACCTCTGCCCCTGTCCATGGGGTGAATGGTTGTGTCAGGAAGGGCGTCCGACGTAACGTTTTGCCAAATCATTACGAGGCCTGACGAGACCAATGCCAGATTGGTCAAGGGCCGAGCTAGCAAATGCTGCTATTGGTGCTGTGCCTTCACAGGGTACCGATTGGAGCTTTCAAATCTGCTGTGGTGACCCCTGAAAAATATGGAACAAGCTGAAAGAAGGAGCACTGGGCCCCGATTGGCTAGTACGGCCATATTCAGATTCAGCTGCTGTGCTGTGCTGCCTGCGTGCTTTGTCCGATTTAATGTTGAGAATCCCACCAATGTAAACCCCTTGTGCTGAATTCATTGGTCAAAGGAAACTGAGTGTGACTATGAACTGCGCTGCGCTGTGCTGTCATGTGTTGCATTGGCGTACACGTGTGCCAGTTTTACTCTGTGCCCCTTAAATGAGTCTGCAAGGATGACATGAAAATGACATAAGAGTATTTCGTGAGGGACACGCTCAGTCAGGAAAGCATATTGGCCACAGACGCTGTAACTGTGACCGACGGACTTTACTGGTTCCCAATGCTAGCTTTGTGTTAGCAAGGGTTGGAATGATCAATTTCTAATTTGACTTCTTCTGTTTTTTTTAAATTTTCTAGTTGTCATTCTACTACAGAGAGATCCAGTGTCATGCTGGTCCCCACGTTGTGGGGGTGGACATAGATTGAGCATGGGGGATTAAGGTCAAATGCCCTTCCTGATACCCTGCAGTGGGTTCGAACCTGCAACATCTTCAGGCTCTACGACTGAGCTACTGTAGCCCCCATTTCTTTCTATATAGTAGTAGAATTTATCATTTTATCATTTTATATAGAAAATTCCCATGGCTTGCAATTGCATTGGAGACTATTGCAAAATCCTCTTTAACACCATTACCACAATGGCTACTACTGCCAATAATAATGGCAATAAGCGAAAAAAGTTACTCCAACCATGAGACCACATAAAAACTGCTTTCCCCCCCACCATTGAAGAGTAATTTGGTATGTGAAAGTTTAGTGCTATTGAACACAAAACTCTTGAAGAACGTGTGAAACAACTTGAGCTGTCAACCTGCTGCCCGGATGCTCTGCCAGCGAGCTCCTTCACAAAAGTTTTTAACCGATTCATGGAAAAGAGTTAGCAGCTCTCCCTCACCTATCAGGCCGTCTTCCAGGGGCTGTGGAAAGTGCAGCTGTCGAGTCCCTGCTGTAACAGAGCAGCTCAGATGTGTGTGTGTGTGTGTGTGTGTGTGTGTGTGTAATCAGCAGCTGCAGACCCAGGGCATATCTAATCCATCTCACACTGGTAAAGTCCTCCTCCTGTTCTGCAGCTCTTACTTAACGTCTCTTTATGCCTTCACCCAAAGCACTTTCAATCGCACATCGTGTCTGAAGTGTGACGAGTACATAAACCTGCCTTGCAGACATTTTCCTTTTTGCTTTGGTTGTAAATACGTTGGTATCTCAGCTGGGGCTCTGAGCTCTTCATCCTCATGGTCCTCCATGGTGATGGATGGTGTTTCCTCTGGGAGCTGGAGGGTGGAGGTGGTATATGAAGGTAGAGATGGAGGTGGAAGGTAATAGTGGAGTTGAGAGGTGGAGGTGGAGATGATGGTGGATGGTGTTACTGAGCTCTGTGTGCACCGTGGAGAAAGTTGCTCAAAGAAAGTGGGAACAGGAAGCTGGGGTCAGAGCAAATCCCTCCGGGGCTGGTGGGGACACAGACATCTTCTCCACGCTGATCCTCAGCCTGCTGTGCTGCAGAGGCAAGAAGTCACTTGCGGATGTAGACGAAGTGCCATGAAATAAGATTTTCTACAGCTGCTGGGTTTTATGGGATTAGTAGTGCAGATAGGTTTATATTGTTATCAGCCTTGTTGCTTGGGTTCGGCACGTTTTTCTTTTTTTCCTCCGTCTTTTCCCTCCAGTTTACCACCAACGGCATACTACTAGTAGCTCTCTCATCCTTCTTCTTCCAATGACAACAGGTTTATTCAACACAGCAAAGCTGGGGAGGGGGGGGGTTCTTGGAGGACAGAACCAGCAGGAACCGGCCTGTGTTGCTCCTCCATCCTTCAGCAGCCCCAGTTAGCTCGTTAAACCGAGCTGTGACTGTCACGCTTAGAGCGGATGGTGAACTAAACCAGGCTCACATCATTTCCTCCTGCTCTGCTCTCTCACACAGATCTGTGTCTTCCAGAGGTCTCATAGCACCTTATGAGGGACGTACCTACACAGTAATGACACCATTCAATACAAGTGTGTAGTAATTAGATTAAGCGAGGGGTGGATCGTCATAGACAATCGGCTCCAAATTGGTTCAGTTTGAGATGGGCAGATAAGTTGCCATTTACATGGGGTACCAGTGTCATTCATGGAGTGCCCTTGAGTAAGACACTGAACCCCTAAGTGCTCCCTGAATGCTGCAGCTGCTCATTA
The DNA here is from genome assembly GCA_900302585.1 of Regalecus glesne. NCBI lineage: Eukaryota > Metazoa > Chordata > Actinopteri > Lampriformes > Regalecidae > Regalecus > Regalecus glesne. Next base: position 27,881 of record OMLC01102558.1, on the reverse strand, counting down.
CTCCCATACAATAGGATGGATTGAATATTAAATGCTGGGGACAAATGTCATTGTATGTATATATGACGAATAACGCCTCCTTCTTCTTCTTCCCCCACACGTTAAAGCCTTCAGTTTACAACTAAGCTATGCATTACACACACATACACAAGGACGGAAGCAGGACCACAGTGTGAAGCCGCTGGTGTTTGCTTATTAGCTCTTAGCACCAACAGTAATATGTCACAGGTTCGAACCCACCACAGGGCATCCAGCCTTAATCCCCCAAGCTCCATCTAAGTCCCTTTCCACCCCCACAATGTGGGGACAAATCATAACGTGTGAAAACGAATCTCCCTCTTCATAACACAACGCAGAACAAGGAAGCCTAGCTACAAGCAAACTATGGGAAATCCAATAAACCCTGCCAGAACTCCTGTTGTGAACCCCAAATGGGTTTTATTTTTGTTATTTTCTCTAAGTCAGCCTTAGTTTCAAACACTGGGTGAAAATACTTAAATTTGCTGATGCGAGATTAAGTTTAACTGCCTTGAATCAAAACCAAGATGTTATTTCTGATATAGGCCATTTGCTAGACTCACAAACATACACCCATAAACTGAACCCTCTACTTCTGTTGGTGACATACTGAACTCTGTGAGTTATGAGACCACCAGGACTTTCTTTAAAGACCCAACACCTCAGCATGTACATGCTAGGTTGTCGCTATCTTGCATATAGTACCAAAGGCATTGCTTGGTATCAGTGGTTCTCAATCTGTTCCTCAGGTTCCACCAGGACTGCTGGTGCTATTCTACACAGTCGTTCTTGACATCCACCTGTTGCTCCAGGTCTAAACCCTTCTCTGATTGGATGACTGAGGTACCCGGGACAACAGGTGGCTGTCAGAAAACCAGCGGTATCTGAGGACTGGATTGAGAGGTGCTGCTATTTATGATAAATAATACTTACTCTACGCTTTTTTTCCGCAGCTTGTAACACACATGTTGTTCAAAGTCAACCCTGTCCATTCTGCCATGAGTATACAGGACACATAACGGGGATCAGAAAGGTGCTAAACAAAACACTCTCTACAACCGTTTAGAAGTCGTAATCTACACAAAGTGTTTGGTAACATGTTGAATTACATTAGAATACATACAGAAACAAAATATTTTACTTTCCGGCCCCAACTTGACAAGTATTTATTTAAACTTGTGTACGCCGGCACATAAACTTAGATTGTTCTCACCCAACTATTGGTGCAACTATCAAATCAGTCCGTAATGCAACCGCATACACCGAAACAATAGTTCCTATTATTACAGAGCGTAGGCCTGAATAAACGTTTGTGTCTGTGTGTGCGTGTGTGAGGGATCGTATAAAAGGCTCTCATGGCTGGTGCTGTTGGACGTGTAGGGGGTGGGAGGTATGAGTCGCGGTCCAGACTTGTTGGGGTCAGGGGGGAGGGAGTCCATCTCCTGACAGGTGAAGTTGTTCCCCCGTCTGGTGGTGGAGCAGGCTCGGAGCAGGCTACAAATTATAATAGCATCGTCATCATTATCAATATTTATTATTACTGAATGGTATATTTTCATAAAATGAAACAGATTGAGACATAAGGAATGAATTGGCAGCGTTGGCAGTTGCCTCACAGAAAGGACCCGGGATGGGATTTGAACCCCAGACCTTCTTATTGTGCCGCGTCTTCATATTCTCCCCATGTCTGCATGGGTTTACTCCCAGCAACCTAAAGACATGCGTGTTAGGGTTAGTACTCCGCCTGTGCCCCTGAGCAAGGCAGTAGGAAAAAGATCTAGAGTTGGTCCCTTGGTTCAGCAGCTGTTTGCTGCTCCTATACAATAGGATGAATTAAATGCAGAGAACACATTTTGTTGTATATATGAAAATCAGACCTCAAATGTCAAAAACTGCACAAACGTGACTTCATCATGACTCTGATCAATTTTCATCAATCTGAGCTGAGTGAAGTTCTGTCTCATTCCATCTTGTTAATTACACAGAAGAAATTAGTGGATGCTTGTAATTTGACTCCTATGCAAATTGGAAGTTAATGTAGTCGGAGTTTCTCTAGCTTGCACTTGTGCGATGGTGCAGTCTCCACCAGCCATCTGTGCCGACTATAGATGTGTAGGGGTTGACTTGGAAACACTTAAATCTTGGCATGTGTCAAATGAAACCCCGCGTACCACAGTTCCCCGGTGCTTTGATAAGCTGCAGCTCCAGCTAGAAGTGATGTGAGCCGGGTGTGCATGAAGGCTGGCACTGTGAGGAGGAGACATGTGAACTGGCAGATTCATAGACTGAGCTAAACAGTGTGGAAGGCCTGTAAAAGGGCTGCTGATGATGATGACATTTTACCAGTCCACCCATTGTGCACATACCACACACAATGTTCCCCTTCTAAATACAGGGAATCTAGTGTGACGGTTTCTTCTTCAGTTACCTTTGACAGGATAGAAATATTTCCATGGCTTTCAATAGCTTGAATTATTTTAAATTATTATCTCTAAATTGTATTTTTAAATATATTTTATCAGAAGGTTGCAGGTTTGATCCCTACTTCTACAGAGAAGTGTGTCAAAGTCTCTTTGAGCAAGACACTGTTCCACTAATTACTCTGCCCTGTGATGGATTGTTGACCTGTCCAGAGTGTTTCCCCATCTTTCACCCAATGAAGACTGAGATGGGCTCCAGTTACCCCATGACTCAACTTCGGATAACCAGTTAACAATGGATGCATGAATGGATAAAAAGACAGGACAAATATAGGTAATATAGCTTATGCTGGAGTCTGGTTTAATCGTTCCCTGGTTGGAGATGGAATAAAAATGATATTTTTCAGGGAAAACTGTTGCCTGGTAGCATTAGAGTTGGGGGGGCTATGAAAGAAATATCTAATTAAAATGAGAGGGTAAGGAGTGAGTCAGTGTTTGGCTTAGAAAGCCAGATTATGGTCACAAGAAGAGATCTGGAAGCGTTCCCGATCTGACCATCAAGGTCTCTGCTCAGGCCTGCTTTTTAGAAATTTAAATAAAATTAGCACCATCATCAATATGACTGCTAAAATAATTCTAGTATTATTTCTTACTTCATCATATTTGTCATTCACTCATTCATCGGCTTTCTCTTTGTGCAACAGTGAAATGTCCCAGAGCGACCGCATCACAGAAATACAGAGACATGCGTTCCTCTCCCTGCACAGCCTGGTGGAAATGTAAGCAACTGCAGACCTGGACCGACACTAACCTGCACGAGTCACATTCATATTCAACACACATGCACGGACGCACACACACACACGACACTGTTTACAATCCATTTGACGCTGATTTACTTTAACCACCGTTTGCTTTATTTGTGTTGGTTTTTTCTTTCTCTCCCTTACACCCCTTTAGCACAGTGCAGAACATTAACAGTCTGAGGACTATCGAGAGAGGGGCCTTCACGGACCTTCCACAGCTTGAATATCTATGAACTAATGATGCGGTTTTTAATAAATCATGGTTTTATATTACTGCAGTGTTCGGGTTTAGTCTGATGGTTTTTTTATGCTGCTGTGATGCCAGGCAGAGATTCATTCAGAGGTGAAAATTCAATTTGGATTGGAACCGTAAATATTTTATTACTGCTACAGTTACTCAAATTGTGATAACTCGCCTTGTACCATATTTCCGGGCTACAAGTTGCACTCGGCCGACAGTATTCGATATGGACATTATTAGCCAACACTTTACAATAACAGCACATTGATAGGACTTAATGCATTAATAACCATTAATGAATACATTTCTCTTGTAAATGTATTAAGGGTTTACAGGTTAATTAAAGTTCTAATATTAGAACATGATTACTAGAAACATCAGTTAGCTTTTCATTAACTGTTAGTTAATCCTCATTACTGGGTAGTTAGTGCAGCCTTATTGTAAAGTGCAGCACATTTTTAGTTTGCAGATATCTTGAGCCGCTTTATTCTGGAGGTGCCACTATGTCTTACGGTGGCTGGTAATATATCCACACAAAAAAGCAATTTCAAAGAGATCAGAGATGTGAAGTTGAACAGGACCAAATGTGGTGAATCATTTTTCCAGTCTGCAGGTATGTCACAGCAGACCTGAAAACAAAACCTCAGATGAGCTTAACTCACCAGTTTTTTAAGATAAGCCATATTGTATAACATACCGTGTAAGGTTTTCTGTTTCCGTGTAGCTATGCTCTGCCCCATCTGACACACATTTCTGGCCTTGCGTCTCGATAAGGAGGAACACTGATGGCTGCTAACTAGAATTTCAGGCTGCTCGGTTTTGAATTGGCAGGATAGATAGGAATGATCGGGTTGTCTTGTGCCACGGCACATGATAAAACCGCTTGTATCCTGTCTCCGAGGATTTTCAAATGGAGAAATTTGGTATCACAGACTGTGTGCGATAGCACAAGTTGTGTATGGAGACATTAATAAACAAGCATCAGAAGAGCCTGTGATAGAATGCAAACTACGGTCTTATTCCTTGAGGGGTTTTCAGAAATGCTGCTCCTTCTGATTGGAAAACAACATCAAACACCTTGAGGTTTTTTAGGATGTGTGAACATTTGGTCTCATCTACTCATAGTAATTTCCCCCCTTTGTTCCCTACAGGAGCCTCTGTAAAACCAGGATGACACACTTTCCAGACCTCACCAGCATCTCCTCCCCGATGCCAAATTTCATCCTGTAAGTCCATCCATTTAAAAATCACACAAGTTTATATTATATGATAATGTGTTCCTATGCGTTTGCATATGGGCCAAGTCTGATCACTTAGCTGTCCCGCTGGCTTGTTCCATCTGGGCCAGCCCCCTAGCTGCTACCGTAGGCGCACCACAGGCTCAACATCTCTGGCGAGTCGGTTCAGTCAGCAGCTGCCAACATCAAACCCTGGGTGGTAGTTAACAACCCAGAAAACTCAGCTCGTCAGAGTTGGGACATGTGGAACCACTGATAGAGGAAATCCATCTAAGGGTCTCTGGACCATCCACTGCAACCAGGTCCACCTCCAGTTGTCTTGACTACATCTTGCCACTGGAGGGGGCTGGTTAAGAAAGTGAGGCTGATGGTGTGCAACTCTTTCTCACTGAAATCCAAGTTCTCTGTGCAAGTCATGTTATGTCACTACTAGAGAGGTGACATCACATGCCTCTAAATGAAGTTGGGAAATGACTGTTGGGATTTCAGAGCAGTGTGTCTCTATTGACCACAATGCCACCAATTCTGCATCTCCTCAGATGGGACACAGTTGATGAATTTGCTATGGTGACTTAACCATGACTGGTTACGCGTTACTAACCACACCATCCATCCCCTCCCATGTAGAGAGATGGCAGACAACATGAGGATTCTTGGGGATCATAGAGGAATACACAGACATGTAAGTACAAGAACCACGTTAGTTCTGTCCACAGGTCATCTGAACAGAGAAGGGCAATTTTCATGACATTACCAGGATCATTTTCACCATGTCTCACTGTACGCTGATGAGTCCTCAGTGTTGCAGAAAAAGCCGACTAAGATACATGACATTTGACCATTGAAAGGAACGTGGTTCTAAACTGTTTCAAGGAGATCAAATCTCATGCATTTAACGGGACCAGGCTTGATACCCTGTCAGTATTTCTCTGATATGTTTTGTTAAACCAAATCTAAGGCAGATTACCACCGCCAACCCCACAGTAGCTGATATGATGATAATCATTATGAACAAGCTTGTCAGCTTCTTAATCACAAGATAACAAAAATCAAGAGTACCAGTGAAAAATATTTGCATGAGACAAGACAGCAACTGTTTTAATGCCCCCGGGCTTTCTCCGCAGAGGTGTGCAATGCATGAAAGGGTTTGTGTCAGGGTGGGACATGGTGTGTCCCTGGTGACGTTTTCTGCTTTTACTGCAGCTTTAAAGCCAAACATTGGAGGACCGTAGGGACAACATGCAACACGCGTTCACGTGTACAACTGTGTTTCCTCTGGCAGAATTCTGAGAGACAACAGATACCTCAGTGAAATCCACGAGGACGCATTTGAAGGAGCGTCAGGACCCAGTCTTTTTTAAGTGGAAAAGATCAAATGGATGTCAGCTGCTGAGAAACTGTGATTCCCAAAATTGTTTTTTTTAACAGACAGAAACAGTCATTCACCAGGGACTGAACAACTGAAGAAATCATCTTTGAGGCAATATTGTTGTTTCAGTATTTGGGAATTGTCCTCATTGTTTGGCAGCAAACTATGACCATAATGAACAGATTGCTACAAATTTCCATTTTTGCTTTAAATACCAAAAGCTCAGTAGGTAGGGTAGTCGGAAGACTGGTGGTTCGATCCACGGACCCTGCAGAAAGCCTGCCAAAGTGTCCTTGAGCAAGACACTGAACCCCTAAATACTCAAGCCCTGAGATGAAGTGGTGACCTATCCAAGCCATTTCCCTGCCTTTTGCTAAATGAGTCCTGAGATGGGCTCCAGCATGACCCTGTGACCCGACTTCAGATAAGCGGTTGACGATGGATGGATGAATGCCTACAGAATTAACGCCAAAAACATGTGAAGTGGGAGAGACAGGCTGATATCCATAGCAGTGCTTATCAGTTATTTTATCAACATGGGGTTAAGGCGGTGATAAAACGAGCCAGTGGTCTATCTTACCCGACAGGACAACACCACATAATACACATTAGCAAGCAAATATCCGAGTGCATGCCGTAAAAGGTTCACAAAGCCTCCAATTACAAGCATCAATGGATGGATGTATTTTATCTACCATCTTGTTTTGGGAAACATGACTAGCATCCATTGATAGTGAGGAAATGCTGCACTTCCTTGAAATGTGCAAGATTTAGGGTAACCGCTCAGGAGTTTTCTTTCATCCATCCATCCATCCATTGTCAACCGCTTATCCGAAATCGGGTCGCGGGGGAACTGGAGCCTATCTCCGTTCTCATTGGGCGAGAGGCGGGGTACACCCTGTATAGGTCACCAGTCTATCACAGGGCAGAGCAGTTAGGGGAACAGTGTCTTGCTCAAGGACATCTCGACACGCTTCTCTGCAGGACAGTGGATCGAACCTGCAACCTTCCAATCGCCAGGTGACCGCTCTACCCACTGAGCCATGCCGCCCATATGAAACGTCTCTCTCTCTCTCTATAAATATATAG
>OMLC01102558.1:0-11048 GCA_900302585.1 Regalecus glesne | reverse complement strand
AATGCAACCTTAATATCACAATAAAAAGACTCTGAAGATAAACATCATTGTTTGTTGATCAGTTATTTATTTTGGAATGATTTTTGATTAACAGTCATTTTAAGTCCAGATATAAGTTTGAATTTTGTCAAAATCAGCAGCATATCATTGGCTTGTTGGGTAACAGGTTGGATATTGTGATCAGAGATCACACCTAAACTACAGGAACCCTGGTCAAAGTCCCCACATTAGCAACTCTCTAGGTCAGTGATTGGCCTCAAGAATGAGGCTGATTTCTCAAAAGAGCTTGATAAATTATCATGTTTTAATTATATTATTATAGTAACTACTACAAGAGAAGGCTGTCACATATGATTTTGACTAGGTCGAACATGTAATGTTAGACTTTAAGATAGTGTCTTAGGAGAAAATCTCTTAAAATTTCCATAATACTCCTGCTAGAAAGAAATGTGCTATAAAAAGGGTTGTATCCAAGGAAGTCAAATTACAATTACAGGGAATTTAACTGCTTTCAAAATCAGCAGAGCTTGGCTGAGTAAAAAAAGGCAAGTGCAAAAAAAATTCCCCTCATTTCAACAGCTGAGAAGAATATTCAACATTAAGGCTGAACTTTTCTGAACAGCTATGATTTATCCTCACTTTTCCCTCGATTTTGAGCAGAGTTTTTCATAAGTTTCCTTATTCATAATCTTCCCCTTTCATTCCTCTTTTTCAAGTTGTTTTCTCATAACCCTTTAGGCTCATATTTATTAAAGGAGGTCCAGTCTTTCTGCAAGGCATCGCATATAAGATGCAAATGCAACCTTACATGTTATATTATGTGAATTGTACAATTGATTAAAAAAATATAAAATGTAAAGTGCTAGGCAAAGGACATTATATTGCTTGATAGGTTGAGAGTAATTCAGGCTTTGTAAAAAGGATACACAATCTTAAATTCCATGAGAAAATACCACTAGATTAGATGAAATTTGACACCACATAAAAAAGTACCATGTCTATCAACCTTATTTATGTTAATTATATTATACTATCTTTTCCACTATTGAGATGGAATGCAAATGTCCATAAGATTGTCTTTATTCATCACTGAGTCATACATCCAGACTGCCTCAGTGATTCAGTGTCGATCCACTTCTTCTCTATTTCCACCTATGAAGAGAGAATTGGATAATTGACAGTTATCATGGTTTCGAGAACAGGCACATTTATCTCCATATTCCTCCCGAACGCATAACACATTTATCTTCATCTCATAACAGAGGTGTCACTGGTGAGGATGGATGCGTTGTTACTCGTCTGTCTTACCTGGCAATGGTAACGTGTCCAGCTGGTCAAGTGCTTCTGTGGCTGGATGTCATTTACAGTGCCCAAGGACTTGATGTGAGTCTGTGACACAACTGCCCCCATAATTTCACATTCCATGGTGACAAAAGGGTACCAGTCGTTTGGGATGTCCTGATCGGATCCCAGCTCTAGCTTGCAGGAAAATGAGTGGGGATGATCCACAGCTGCCAATTAAAGATCAAGATCACATGTAATCAGCACATTATACCACCAAGGCACGCACAAAACTGAGTAAAGAATTGGCGCGAGGCCACACCCAAGATGCTTGTGAGAAAAGTCTCTTGCACCGTAGTGATGTACAATTTTCTGGCTCTGGTAGTTCCTGCAATCGACTAATGTTTGAATGACACCCCATCTCTACCCTGTATCGCCCCTAATCTCACAGAAACCTTGACTCTAAGTGAAATGGATTTTTCTTTTTAAACATTCTCTACTTTAGAAAAAGAGATCCATCTTTCATTACCTGTGTTCTTTGCAGGCAGTCTGTCAATTCTCCACACAATAGCCGAATACACATTCTCATACTTGACCGTCCCAATGGACACCTGCATGATGGGCTGAGAGTCTGCAGCACTGACAGAGCCCAGGCAGGTGTTTCTGTTCATACGGGCCTTCAGGGACTTTTGTCGCAGCAAAGCCACCGTTTGGGACACTTTGACCCAACCACTGGGCACTGGCACACGGATCACAATGTTCTCACACAATGGCTGTGTATCAGATGTCTTTGCAGAAGAAGGGAATGTAGTGGACAAGTTCAGAAAGGCTTGGAGCTCCACATAGGCACCCTGTACTGTGACCACAGCTTTAATTGAGAAGGGAACCTCTGTACATCCAAGTGTCATGGTGTTATATCGCATCAGCTCCACCCTGCAAGCGTCGGGAGGGGAAAACTTTATCAACCGAGACCTCTGGAACTCCAACTCATTGATGCATTTGTGTAAATGATAGTCAGCGATCTCCATCCAGGCCTCATTTCCCTCCTCACACCCGTAGCTAGAGTCAAAGCGCAGCAGTCCATGATCATTCAGTGCCAGGAAACAGTCTCCATCTCCACTCAGAAAAGCTAGGCAGTGAATCTGTGTCATGGCTGCCTGTTCCACTATCCCCCCAGCCTTATCCAGCCTTATCCAAATGTGATCAGTGACCTGCAGTGATAATTCCTTTTCCTCGTAATGCCGTCGTTGCTGGTGGGGTGGAGACAACCTGAAAATCTCTTCTTCCATGGAGACCAACAGGTCCTCCATATCGTCATGCTCTGTGGTGCCAAACTTGAGCAGCTGCTCTATCTCAGCCTCATGAGTAACCTCCAGCTTCGGATGGAAGCGCTTCTTCTCCGTGTATGAGAAATGTTCTACCTTGACAGTGAGGATTTTGCGGGACTCACCATAGCTCTCCTGCTTAAGGTCTGAGAGCCTACAGTGAGGGAGAAGCTGAAACTCCTTGAATGGCTTCTCCAGTCCTTTCTCGTAGTACATCTGCAGCACCCCCCCTGGCACCAGGCGGAGATAGATTGGCCCCCACTGCCGAGAGGACATCCGATTCTTTTTCTCTGGGATCCTGAGCATCAACGACCAGCCATCTCTCTTCTGGCTACGGAACAGTCCTCGGGGAACAAACTGTGAGGAACCATTCATGACCTGCCTGCCCCCCGGTTCTGTTTTGCAGCGTAGCTGCTTCTCTGCAGTTCTCCCCGTCTGTGCTTCGTGATCTTTCTCTGCTCGCAGGCCCTCCAACTTGTGGCAGATGTAGGAGAAGGAGCTCTGGAGTTGGTCACGTGGGGGTACACTGCCATCTTTAGCCCGGATGAAGAACCTTGGCAGATTAGTTTCGGATTCAGAGTCTGAAGAGGAACTTGCCAAATCCACACTAGGGCTAGATTCCTCCCAGAAGGGGTTGAAGTGCCCTGAGTTTCCCTGGAAAGAGGGAAAAGGGTTTGGCCCATCAGAGGTTTTATTCAAGGCTAGCATGCCATTTGGGTTTGAGGCGGCCATGGAAGAAGTAGATGTGCTGGAGGAGCTCTGGAAGGTGTCATTCTTTTCCAAAGTGCTGAAATGAAATGGTGATGCACTGCTAGGAAGCCCACTCACGGGAGTGCAAAAGGGAGTGTTACATGGCGCAAAGGAGCTCCCATTAAGACCAGAGTGTACCTGAGGGGATTCTGAGGAACTGCTAAAGCTCCAGGAGAGATCCCTGGTAGGGGGGAGTACCAACTTCAGACCATTGGGACGAGGCACTGATGCTCCATTGGGCGTCGATGACTGTTGGAGCTTTTGAGGAGATGAGAATGGTGCACCGTCGTCTTCAAATGTAACCCAGTTTGAGTTGTTCATAGAACACATTTTTGGAATGTTGGTTTTTTTTCAGGCTCAAAACGAGAGTGTCTTCTTCGTCTGACTGATACCACCTCACTTCAGAGTCCCTGTGTGAAGAAAAGAAGGCCAGAATTAAAAGAGGCTACATTTAATCAAGCAAAATTCAAATTCAAGTCATTTACTGGAACTTTGTTATTCCAACTTTGTCAACAACTCCACCTCGTACCTGTGTACCAGGCTCTTGTACACAGGCAACCAGCTGTGTCCCGCATGGTGATGAAATGGTCTGATGAGACAGACGGGGGCTCTAAAGGACTGTTTTGAGACAACTGTGTGGGAGGAACTATTTGGCTGCCAAGGGGAGGACATCAACAGTCTCACTGACTGCATCATGGACTATATTAATTTTTGTGTAGAAAACACTGTACCTACCAGGACTGTACGCTGTATTTCAAAGAACGAACTACGGATTCATACCGATATAAAGGCTCTCCTTAAGGAGGAGAAGAGGGCCTTCAGGTCAGGAAATAAGGAGGAGCTGAGGGCTGTCCAGAAGTAGCCGAGGAGAAAGATCAGAGAGCAAGAATGGCTACAAGAGGAAGATGGAGGAAGACATCAGAGGAGTTTGGAAAGGCCTGAAAATCATACTGTTCATATGTCCCCCTTGTTTAAATTGCCGTTATGTATTATGCCTTAGATTCTGTGCCTCTGATGTGCTTTCCACTCTACTGCTGTAACACTGTAATTTCCCCCTGTGGGACTAATAAAGGAATCTCTTTTATGTTATCTTGACAAAAAAACAACATAAATTATCCCTATAATTCCATTTGTGGATAGATTAGATTAGAGCGTCATATTATATTAGAACAAACACAACAAATGTAACAATATATGTCCTTGTTTTTCTAGTGTAGGGCTTCTGAGGAGCCCCTTCATGCATATAAAGAAGCCCCACTAAGACCACGATCTCTGGGTAGCAGGTCAATTCGGTTTTAAATGTAGAGAATCTGCACCTCTGACTTCTTAGACAGCTCCAGTTTTACCCGTCATGATTAGGCCCCTACGTTATGGAGGTGGACATGGGCTTAGATAGAGCTTGGATGAAAAGGCCGGATCCCCTTCCTGAACCCCCAATGGTGAGTTCGAACCCGCAACATCTGGCCCGTCAGTTCCCGAACCACAAGCTCTACCACTGAGCTGCTCCAGCCCCTCTGAACTCTAACTGCACCATGTCTTGCTTTCAAGTGATCTATTCATTGACTTGCTCATGTAATAGTAATGCAGTGGCTAAATCTGCTTTGTCTTTTAAATCAATGACTACCGACTTGATTCATAAAATCTTAAAACGGCTTTTTACAACTACTACAGAGGAGGAGAGGAAGCCAAGGGGATTATATCTGTATAGCCCATTTCAACAACAATGCCCTTCGAAGTGCTTTGCATAAATCCTAAGGCAATAAAGACATTTAACAGACGGAAAGAAACAAGCTAGTATAAAACTGGGGAGTTGAGGTTACACTGCGGTGTAAGATCTTTGAACTTGACTTGGTAAAAGACAGAAACGTCTTTGGCCTTGATTTAAAAGACGTGAGCTACATCAGACTAGCAGTTTTCTAGGAGTTTGTTGCAGATATGTGGTGCATAAAAACGGACGGCTGCCTCCATGTTTCACTGACTTTGAGAGGAACCCCGTCTCCGAGTCATTCTGTGGGTTTTTATGAATCTAACAGTACGTGAAGAAAGCTACAAATCAATGGGGATTGACATTCCTGATAGACCAATGAGAGACAGTGACCGGTTTCAACTTCCAACTTCATTTCAACTTTTAGAAGAGAATTAGCATAGGATAGTGCTATGCCATATAGCCGTGGAAGCTATATCACAGAGTTGAAGCAAACACGACCATAATGAGCCTCGTGGTGGCTCAGGGGTAGAGCGCACACTTTGGGAGACTAACGAGCCAGAGACCGCAGGTTTGAACCCACCACAGGATATCAGGAAGGACATCTAGGCTCAATCCCCAGGGCCTACCCTGCGATGGAATGGCATCCTGTCCTGGGTGTTTCCCCTACTTTCATCCGATGAGCACTGGGTTAGGCTCCATCATGACCCCATGACCCGGAGAAGCAGTTGATGATGGATGGATAGATGATAATATTCATAATAATTATAAGAAGAAGAAGAAGAATCTCCTTTATGTGAACAGTGTATGGTAATGAGCATTTAGAATGTAAATGTTCATTTTCACCGTATGAAGAATGTGTTGAGTGTCTATACATGTCACCACTAGTCCTCATGTTGTGGGCACGGACAAAGAGCTGGATGGAGCATTGGGGATTATGGCTGGAAGCCCTATCTGATACTCCATGGTAGGATCAAACCCCTGACAACTGGCTTGTCATTTCCTGACACGCACACTCTACCACTAAACTACCATGTGCATCCTATATGAAAAGGGGGGGGCAGAAGAATCCCCCACATGAAGAGAGATTTGTTTTACGTGTCACGTTTGGTCAACACGATAGATGGAGCTTGGCGGGGGATTAAGGCTGGATGCCCTTCCTGAGAACCCATGGTGGGGTCTCGAACCCGCAGCCTCTGTCAGTTCCTGAAGTGCACGCTCTACCACTGAGCTACTGCCCCCCCACACACAAAATGGTCATATAGACTTTGAGCATCAGTGTTAAAACACTGCTGCCATCACTGTGGGAATACTGTAGACCTATGATGTCATCCGGAGCCATTAACCAAACAGGCTAGAGGTCACATACACAGTTGTCCTTACGTATAATAGGACGATTCTCTTGCTTGTAAATCGGTGCCGAGCCAAAATAACAACCCGCTTCTGATCCGCCAACTCATCAGAAGCAGCGCCCTTGTTGACGGGCAGGCAGAGCTGCCAGTCGGAGAGCCCCCTTTCTATGCGTTTCAGATATCCCCCTACAGATATAAAAATAAAGTGTATTGAAAAGCACAAAGCCACAACTACAGCCTCCACCCATGCCTTGTAGTCACAGCCTGAACTCAAACAAAGAAATAAGTAGCAAGTTCCATCAGCTATAAATAGACAGGGAACCGAGAGCTGTGGTTGAGGGTAATCTGACTCTAGATTTGGTCCTTATTCATGGATATGAACCAAGACCCTGTCAACTGGTGGCAAAGCAGATTTCCAGCTTTTGCAAAGTCCATTCATGGGGGCCTAGTGTAGCATGTGAACTCTATTCAGAGCAGATTTGTGCCTTTCAAGCAAAATGATTCAACATGGAAACACAACGTCTGCAAAAACACCAACGGAACATCATGAGAGGATGTCCGCAATGGCAGACAGACATCCCCGATCATCCCCCTTCTTTCTCTTATGGAATGACTATAATGTGGTCAAGACAGACAAAAGTAGCAGTTCCCCATCAGGTCTCTACGCCTGCGATCCACAGAGCTAACCAGTACTGGGAGCTCACTTCCACTATGGCCACTTCCAGCTCTCCCGTAGAGAGGCAGTGGGGAGATAGATGGGAGAAGCTATATCTACAGTGGATACAAAAAAAAAGCATTCCACACATTCCTTGGGGACAAGCGGATTTGCACACAGGAAATACCACCCTCCTCTTTTCATGAGAACTGATGACATTACCTTGCCGTCACTATGTTCATTCTTTTCTTTTCACCACCACAGGGTGTCTGAACTATGGTTTCTCCCAGCATACTCACCAGCTGACAGAGAAATCTAAACCTTAAAGACATGAGCTCTAAACTTGGAAAGGCTTGGGCCTGTCGCACCAGGGGGGCTGGATGAGAGACAAAAATCAGACATGATGTTTCTGACCGAATAGCACGATATTGATATTGTGATCTCCTGAGGAGGACTACTGGTGCCTTCACGGGATATTTAGGCAGACACATGAAACGTGAGATGGCCATCAGTACTGTAGATATGAGGACCAAGCAGGGGGACATCCATTGTTTAACTCACCTGAAGCAGTCGACTATATAAGCAGGCTATGGCAACATCTAAGTTAGAACTGAAGAGAATAGAGGTATGCCGGTGAAATGCATTGTCCGCATTTAACCCATCCTATTGTATAGGACCAGTGACCGCAGCCACTGCATTGTACTCGGGGAGAGGTTAAGGCTTCAGTGTCTTACTTATGGACATCCAGGCACACTGGGGGGGGTGGATTGAACCACCAACATTGCAGTTACACAAGAGTAAATGCATACTACTGGATAAGAGGAACATCATTAGGCTCGGATCGATGCTCAGGGCCGGAGAGAAAATATCCACATGTCACAATAACACATTTGATGCTGGATAACCTATTGCTAAAACTGAACATTTCTACCGTGTTACTCAAGACCATGTAGTCACTTTCACGCCGCCAAACACAAAGAGAGTTTTCTCTCTTGTCCTCACCATCACCAAGGAGTCCTCATGATAATGGACATACCGCTCCCCTCTGAGTGGGACATGTTGACTTGGACCGGTCCCACATGGAAGGGAACAAGGTGCATCCCAGTCAGGTGAACTGAAGTGACTTGTGATGCTTTACATTACCAGTCCTCCGTGTCGGTGCTGCTGTTTCAAAGCACCCGTGTGCGGAGGATGACACTTCCCTCACTTAACCACAAGCTATGCGGGTTTTTATTTTTACATCTCCAACACGCATCTGGCTGTAACTACTGACTCATCTGGAGCAGAGCTGTGTGAACAAGCCCGTGTCCCGTTGCCAGAGGCTTGGCTGCAGGAACTGTGCAAACACAACAGCGCCTTGCCACCTATAACAACTGCAGGAACAGCGGAGATCTGAGCCAACATGTGGGATTAAATCTGCTCTGTGCGAGCCGACTCGACAACAACATAAGTTTTGTTAAAGATGACAGGTTGGGAAATTAAAAAACAAAAACAAAGGGTGGGTGAGTTAACAGCTTTTGTCAGCTCCGGTCGTGAACACAGATCCATTCAACCCTGCCGGGACGGACACACTTCCCTGGACTCCGAGACGAGCTCTAAAAGCTGTTGCCATGTTCAACATGTTACCCCAAACCCGATGCGAACGTAGACACCAGGGACACGTTTCGCTCATTTTGATCCAGATTAAATAAAAACGAGGAAACGACAACAAGCCAGACAGAAGCATGGCTGCGAAAGTGAACAAGTATAACTTGTGATAGTTGAGTACCGCCGAGGCCTTGGTCGCACTTAGCCGCTCCGCTGTTGTGATTGCCGAGGTGCCTGCTAGCTAAACTCAACCGCTTTGGGCTAAAAATCACCACCGACGCGTTTCCACTCGTTCCGAGTCAGATTCTGGCTCGAACGACGAAAACCAAACACATATTTTCGACGTTACGCCAGCGTAAAATGCCTCAACCCTGACAACGAAACAATCAACATAACAGATAAAACAAGGAAAACAAACAACATGATAGTTTCGCACCACGACAAACGCTGTTCACTCACCGAAGTTGCACCGCCGGCGTCCCGCAGGGATCAGCTCATCGCTGTTTTTGTTTACAGCAGGAGCAGCCGTCGAGGTGTCGGTGTGGGCAGATTATCCTCAAAATGGCAGGAAGGCAGAACGGATTGTGAGTTACGGTGTTTTATCTCAGCATGCCGCTTCCCCTCCCGTCCCTCCTGTCCGTCCGTCCCTCTGTCCGTGTGTCAACATGCCCGCTGCACCTCCCTCCGCTTCAGCTGCGCCGGAGACACGCCGAGCACACCGGCCGCCCTCCACCACGTAAACACGCCGCTAAATCAAGCCGTCGGCGGATTTCTGCTTTATTCCCGGGTTAGGTTCATTTTCTGTACATCAATGGACATTTAGAACGTAAATACACGAGGTTTAGCCACCAGGATATGTTTATCTGCTGTACCGTGTACAGTGTCTTGCTCAAGGGAACTTCGACATGCTTTGTGAACGAACCGGGGGTGAAATCACTAACCTTCCAGTTACGCAATAGTCTGGGTAAATTCATTGTGCGTGTGTGTTCTGTCATGATCTCATCACTTTCAACCTTTGACCTAAAGTAAAAGAGGTGGCTATACACACAGGCGTCGAGTTGCAGTAATCCTTGAAACGGAAGCCACTTTATTTGGTCATTGTGTACTTACAATAATTTATCCTCTACATTTAACCTATTCTATTGAATAGGAAGGTCAGTTTCAGGGGGGGGGGTTCAGTGTCTTGCTCAAGGACACTTCAACACGCTTTCTGAAGGAGCCTGGGATCGAACCAGCAACCTTCTGATCCCTTTATGACCCGCTGTACCTCCTGAGCCATGTCAGCCCTAGGTAATCCATTATGGATGTGCTGATCTCCATGTCCTGACTGGTGGAGCTCTCCACTGATGGTGGGTTGTTTACAAGCCAGCAGGCAACACTGTTTAAGGGTCCCCACTGCCTCAAACCAACCCACAGGATCAGAACCTAGCATCACCCCGCAAACTGATTTACTGTGCTGGTAATCCGAGGAGTAAACACTAAACAACCACTAAATCGGAGTTTGTGATGTTCTCCGATGCTGTGAATGGTTTGCCTACATCTGGGATGGCTGTGAACACTGGAGTAAAACAGGTCCACATTTTCAGCTACTGCTGAGCAGGAGGGAAGGGGAAAGGAAAGGGAAGCCACTTTATCTGGTCACTGTATTCTAGTCTTACAATGAAATGTGTCCTCTGCATTTAACCCGGCCTGTTGTATAGGAGCAGTGGGCAGCTGCAGTGACCGGGGATCAGTTAGGGGTTCAGTGTCTTGCTCAAGGACACTTCAACACAGCCTGGGATCAAACTAGCAACCTTACGATCACTAGATGACTCGCTCTACCTCTCAAACCATGCAATCTATAATGCAGACCCCTCGGGTACATATGTAAATATACCTCAATCTCATCTGGTCAGATAAATCAACAGCTCGGTCCCTCAGTCCGAGGTATTGCCAGTGGATATTAAGGGGCCTGTGAGGCTTGAGTGGCAATGAAAATATATTGAATGGAAATATATTGAATGAAAATGTTTTGAAACGTTCAATACTGAGCAAGCTCTTTATTGTGTTCCCCCTTTAATGTGCTTTGAATGGAGTACACTGTGAAGACACACATTACTTTTAATAGGTCTTAGCGGGCTGTTAGTAAACCTTTGGAATGATCATTAAAAAGAATCCCTGGCAGATGAAGCCTTAAGTCTCAACAACTCATCCCAGTCATTAGTTTCAGGTGGAGCTAGACGGCCTCACATGTAGACCGTAGACCACATGCCGCCTCTGGGTAGATTGCACAGCCTACACTGTACATAGACCTTTAAACATACAATTACAGTGGAGTGGCACCCCACCGCCGTGATAACTAGCAAACCAGGGCTCTCTAACACAGTGGGTACCCAACACTAAAGTGCCGATTT
>OMLC01102556.1:0-12690 GCA_900302585.1 Regalecus glesne | reverse complement strand
GTCGCTCAGTGTTATCAGCAGAGGAGGGAGCCTCTGCCTTCCCTGCCTCTCTCACTTTCTCTATCTTTATGTCTGAACAGTGGAGCTGTGGTATGGAGATAACTACATGATCGACCGTAGCGATAGCGAGAAAGAAAGAGAACCTTCCCCATCGAGTAGCAACAGCTTACGTCACAATGTGCCGAGTTTAAGAGGAGCCGTGTTGAAAATGTGCATTGAGAGGCTTGTTCTCAGCCTCTTGTATGCCTGCATGGTATGAACGAACATTTCTCTGCTCCTGACATGGATCTTCCCACTGCACACTATCAATGGTGTCTTTCTGCATGCTCAGTAATCCAGGTACAGAAATCACAGCGGTGGAACTGGAGCTCTGGATGGACCAAAAGACATTCTCCTTTTCACCTCTCTGCCATGCTATTGGCTAGAGTGTTAAATCTCTACCAGTGACATCCAGGGGACATCTTCAGTCTTTAGGTAGGGATGCCTACGGTCAGCCTCAACGGAAGATGTCCCCTGGAGGACTGATGGAGCATTTCGTTTACTAAATGCTGTGTCTGCATGAAATGATTGGACTTGCTTAAGTCGAGGGCACATCAATGGAGGGGAAATAATTCATGTTGAGCTTAACCTGATGAGAACATCATAACACATGGGTTGGCTCATCTGAATATCGATGGCTTGACAAGTCTTGGCCTGCTGCTTAGAACCAGTTTTTTTTGGAGAACCCCACTAAACATTCCTTTTTTTTCCCTCTAATGGACAGGTGTAAACCGACCATCCCAAAGCTGGACCCTCCTCCACCTTCCATGAACCGCAAGCGAGCCAGCCGGACACTGTCTCCAGGGTCAGAAACCACCACCGCCCCCATGCTCAAGGAGGTCAGCGGCATCGACTTGGCTCCCAGTCACAGCAGCAGTCTGTCCTTCCCCGACATCACCCCCTGCTCCCTCTCATCTGCAGACTTCCACTCCCTCAGCAACGGAGAGAGCGGCTCCTGCTCTGCCAGCGAAGACTCGGGTGTGCGCTCTGAGACCAAGTCCCTGCTCTCGCCACTGCGGGACGACGATGACCTGTTTGGGGATCGCCTGACATTCTTGACGGCTTCGAGCGGCTGTGACAGTCCCCCAGAATTCACGGCTGAAATGGGTCCGCCGTCTTCGGCGCTGTGCACCACTGCCCCCCCCAACATGACCACGCAATCGGACAACTACGACCACACCCTCCCCTTCTCCTCACCCATGAATGATACCTGCCTGCACATCAGCTTGTCTGAGGATGAACTGCTGGACAGTGGCCAAGGGGATGCTGGTGTACCCCAGCAGAGCTAGGAGGATGGAGACATTACCGTAAAGCATTAAATGGAAACAGTCACAATTTTCCACATTATCTCCATATGCTTGTTAGGGGCCACGGTCGTTCAGTGCTAGAGAATAGACTTTGTAGGCTGACGGGTCTGATGTTGTGGGTTCTAACCCACCACGGGGCATCAGGAAGAGCATCCGGCCTCAATCCCCCGAGCTCCATCTAAGCCCGTGTCCACCCTCACAGCATGGGGACTCATGGGGACATGTAAAAATGGAGCTCTCAGTCCTCTGTGTGTCTGAGACGGTGCTGAAATTTAGCAGAAAAAAAGCCTATCTGCGAATCTGAAAACTACACTTACTGGCTTCTCACCACCCAATGGGGGTTACAGTGAAATGAGCTACAATGGATGAGAAAACGTCACATTAATTTCACATTTAACTGGCCTACGATGCACAGGGAAAATAATATGGCTAAATATACCACTTTAGAACCAATCCGCTGTGAATGAGGCCGTGTGTAATTATAGAGGAGATGTGAGCATGTCTTTTACAGGCTGACTGTCATAATAGTAAGCACTGCTGCCAAGGGCTCATGTTTAGGCAGAGGTGGTGGTTCGATCCCCCGTCCCCTGCAGAAAGCATGTTGAGGTGTCCTTGAGCAAGACATTGAACCCCTAACTCCTCCCTGAGTGCCGCGCTACAGCTGCGCTCACTGCTCCTGTACAATAGGATAGGTTAAACGCAGAGAACTCATTCCACCAGCCATGGCCGTGTGGGAACAAAGTGATCTATTCTACCCATTCTATTCTATTCTGAACAGCCGAGCGAGGACCTGCGAGGGAGAACGCCGACGCTACAGCTTTCAACAAAGCCGCTCCTCCCTCCGGGCAAAACCAGGCCTCACTGCTCCCACTCTGCACCGCCTAAATACCCCGCTGCTCGTGGAGCGTTATCCTGTCAGCAGGCATGGAGATGATGTTGAAAACTGTGATTGCCTCCCATTAACATCCCGTTTCACTGCAATACGCTGCATTACAGCCCCGCTCTCATGTTTGCATCGGTCTGAAATTCAAGACTGTTACTTAGTCCTCCCACACGAGAGACGATACGGACAGAATTTACAACGACGACTGGGAAATAATCTACTGCTTAAGTTATGAGCCTGTGGACAGATTTTAGTATTTTTATGGAGGAATTAAATATCAGATTTAGTTTTTAGTGATTAGAGGGTTGAGCAGAAAAAACATGTGGCAACCTTGCACTGTGAGTTTAATAGACCATACGATAGATTTAAAAGCCAACAAGGGACCACATCTTATTTTTGCTAGCAGTCGGTGTTAGAATATTATTTTGTATGACGCATACCTGTAGTGCAAGCTATTGTGAGAATATATGGACCCGCCAGCGGACTGTAGTGAGGATGTGGCTTCAGCAATAAGGTCGGGAAGAGCCCCCCCTTCTGTGAGGCACCTGACCAGAGGAGAAACGGACAGAAAAGAACCAGGAAGTCAGAGGAAGGAGAAACGGAGGAGAGAGATGAGCACATCTTGTCTGCGAGTTGTGTCTCTGGACGGTTGTTATGTGTACCAAGCACGGGAAGGGTTCTGAAGGTTACGTGTTACACTTGGCATCTATGTTTTCTCTGACGTTTGGGATTCTTGTCCACCAGTGCTGAAAAACATACGAGGGTGTTATTTCGGAGTGAACTACTATAGAGTGTAGGGAATCCTAAAACAGGGCATTCAGCCTTCATCCTCCAGACTCCATCTCAGTCCGTGTCCACCCCGACAACATGTGGACTGATCGTGACGCGTAGATCGGCCCCTCGCTGTGTTCGCATCTCTCTGGATGCTGTGGCCATTCCAAGACTGTGCATTATAAAGGAACCTCCGACTGAGGAGTAATGAAATAGAGGGATAATGAGGGAATGAAGGAGGTCTTCAGGGAAAAGAAATTTGCAGATCGATTTCCCCCAGACTGGCTCTGACTCAGTGAGGTTTTTAATGATGGCCTTTTCTCCAAGAGCTACTCCGGCGGGGCTCCGGGCGTAAATCAAGCTGATTTTTTGCTGTGTGCATCACATGCCATAAAACATTAGCCCTGGACGGGAACTTTAGCGATCAGTGGCTCTCAGAATCCAGATCACGGCGTTATTTTCATTCTCCATTTTCCTCTCCAGGTATCTGAAGGTTTAAGCGCGCCCCGTTTTGGCCAATGTGGTTTGGCTTCGTCAGCACAGAACTGTTAACAGAACATATCATTTCAAACCCGCCCTGCTTGTGTTGTCGAGACATCTTTTATGGGAGGAGAACAGGAAAGGTTGAAAAATAGAGATGAGAGGCAGAAAGTGGCAAGTAGAGGAATACTGACTATCATCTCCTTGTTTCTCCATGGTTGATGTGATGCTGATGGATGATGACGTCAACTAACGGCCTTCGCTTTGCCAGCCTCTGGTTTCCTGCAGAGGGGGTGCCGCGGCCTTAACAGTGGTACCACCTTAAGATAAGAGCACTGGTGGGAATTTCATAGGTGTCAAGTGGAGATGTTAATGAATGGAAAGCTAAAGAGAAGAAGCTGAGGAGATTGGGGGGGATGTCAATAGTGGTGCTGAGTGTCCACGGTCAACATTTGACTACACAGAAGCGAGGGCTCTTCTCACCAGCTCACGTGTCAGCGAGATAAAGAGCAATAACAAGTGTATGGGTGACATTAATAAAGTGGAGTAGTCTATTTCCAGCTTGCCCCTTGTTGTTGGTGTTTTCTATTTGTGTTTGATTATTTGCTGAGAGCGTGGGCATCGGTGATGGCGGTGATATGCGGGCTATGTATCCTCTTTGTTCCATCCTTGCACACTTTGCACCGGTTTTCCCGGAGACATGCCACAGAGGTGTGGTCAAGCGTGTTGATGAGAGGACCTGGCTGTGAGGTGCTCTTGCGTCATCTGGAGTTGGTTGATGAGGTGATGAGGCTCAGCTGTGGGAGCACGGCAGCAGTTTCTGCATAAGTGCTGCACAGGAGAGGCTTCTTAGGAAGACGCTCCAGCTTCTCACCTTTCCAGCTCAAGGCTTTGAGGAAGACGAACGTCCCGGTGGGTTTTTTTTTTTGAGGATCCGTTCATCTAAAGTGAACTAAAATATAAGGATGGAGCTCGCCACTCACAAGAGCCGAGACCAAGGCTGGAGAGGCCTTGTCAGAGGGACCTGCTAACTGCTACCCTGCTACCCAGGTAAGCTAGTCCAACTCTATTTCTCCTGCCCGGTGGTCAGGACTGGTGTTGCATGAATAATACTTAACCCCTAGTCTGCAACGGTCAGAGCTACTTAATAGGTAGAGCTAATGTGGGTTTCCAGCTCATCCAATCTGAAATGATATAGGGCTGAAGCATGAGCTGGTGTGACGGCAGGAGAATTGATGAGATTTCCTGCTCAGAACATTGAATTAATCACTAAGAAGCGTGTCACTCGGAGAGAGGCAACACGCTTCTTCTGTCCATGATCATATTCTATTGGTAACCTAGTGTATCAGAGGAGCAGCTCAGGGTGGAGGGTTTAGAGACAAAACCAGAGAGACCAGACTGAGATGGTCTGGACATGTGTGGAGGAGAGATGCTGGTATACTGGGAGAAGGATGCTGGTATACTGGGAGAAGGATGCTGAATATGGAGCTGCCAGGCTAGAGGAGAAGAGGAAGACCAAAGAGGAGGTTTATAATGTGGTGAGGAAGGACATGCAGGTGTGACGGAGAATGACAGTCTGACAATAGTCGTAGTTTGATTGTGTTGTTGTATTCTCATTGTATCATTAAGCACCTCGTGTTGCAATCTTGCATGAGAAGTGTCGTTTAAATAAAGTTTCATTGGATTTGCCTTGTCCTCACTTCTTTAAGAGGCCATTTTAGAGTTGGGGGCTTTGGACTAGAAGTAGGATTAAGTTAAGGAATGAGTGCAGTCGATACAGGGTCCTTATGGAAGTGTGTGTGTGTGTGTGTGGTAAGAACCCACATCACCCTGTCCAGCTGCCAGCCTTGTCTTCACTATGAGCCAGAGAGTTCCCCTACACACTGATCAATAATACACAGTGTCCAGAGGCTTAGGAGATTGGGAGCTACCCTGCCTCCCTCACTCGGTTTCTCGTCCATCTGAGCCTGTTCAATATCAAACTGCTAATCTGGTCTCTGATCAATCCCATGCAGTTGTACGGGGTCCCATTGCAACCTGAGGACCACTGTTAACCTTGGTCCTGCACAGCTCACTGCTGGAAAGACTTATTTGGGAGTCTTTTGTTTCCCTTGTGCCTCCACTACTGAGACTGAGGAGTCTTTCACCAGCCTCTGCTGTGTGGACACGGCTTGACTCTCTGAGGAAGACACTGGTGGTGATCAGAGAATGCAGAGGACTCCTCTGAATGACATGCTGGCCTGTTAAAAGGCCAACGAGAGGAGTAAACTCGCATTCATCGTTATTCCGCTCTTCTAAATATTCACACTTTAATTTTTTATTTTTTTTTAAATCAGCACTGCCGCTTCACAGCTAGAAGGCTCTGGGTTCTCCTACCTGTGCCCCTGAGCAAGGCAGTATGAAGAAGAGCTGGAGGTGGTCCCTGGGCGCTGAAGCTACTCACCGCTCCTATACAATAGGATGGGCTAGGTGCAGTGTTGTATGACAAATGAGCAAAGCTTCCTCGTCCATTCTAGCATGTCACCATCAGTCTCCATGTTGTGAGGGTGGACATAGACTTAGATGGAACTCAGGGGGGGGGGATTCAGGCCATAGGGTCTTCCTGATGTCCCACAGGGAGGTTGAACCTGTAACATCCAGCTCATCCTGAAGTACGCGCGGTACCTCTGAGCTGCCGCGGCCCCGTCTGAAGCTAGTTCTGACTCCATCTCTGTAGAAAGTAGCCATAGACTCTGCCGTGAGACTGTTCTCATGTGGCGTCACGTAACATGGGCTCAACATTTGTTTTTCCTGGGAGCTTTATCAGCAAGTCTTTTTCGGATGACGAACAAGCAGTAGTGTTCTGATCCAAATCTTAAGTCAATTTCCTCCTTGTTTAAGGCAGGGCCTTGGGGGGGGCGCTTCAGGGATGGGGGGACTTTCAGTGTTGTTGACAGACTGTCATGTTTCTCTTCAGGTCGGAGTCTTCTATCACCGGGTCATTGCTTTATTAGGAAGCCAGGGAGCTCAGATATGTAAACAGCGGCAGGCCGGTGTTATGAGAGCGGTGTTAGAGGGCAGATGGGAATGGGAGGAAATGAAGGCAGAGCGGGAAGACGGGCTGCAGCATCCACGTAGTCATGACGGGTGGAGAGCTATGTCCTTCCAGAAGGTTCCAGTAAAGTGGTAGATGATGGAGGAATTGTTGATTCTGCAGTAAAACATTTAGAAAATGGTGATATTATTGCACTTTGTCTTCCCTTTTTCTGGCAGTGATGACACAGAAATTGATGTTTAGAGATGCTCAGGGCTGCCATTTGCTTTCATCCTCCCCCTCCCATTGACTACTGCTCATACGACTCCTCTGGTCTTCTGTTGATGGTTTTGAGTCCTATTAGCTTCCAGCACAACATTATAAGACCAACAGCTCCAAAAAGATTAGTTTTGTGTGGTTTTTTGTTTCAAATTGCCCAGGTCCATTCTATTGTGTGTGGGCGTCAGCTGTTAAGTGGGGGCATGGTCAGGGGGACGCTGATGAGGAGGAGGCTTGTCTGGAGTCAGGGCGGGTGGTGACTCAATAACTTCAGGGTTGAAACGACTTCCTTCCCATGGAAATGTTTTCCTTTGAGGTTCGAGCCTGTCTCTGAAACCCGAGCAGAAACTTGCCTGCAGTTTGACAAATAAAGGCCTTTTTATTTTACACGACACCATTTTTGTGTCCTACCCCACCATGTTGTTGTGGGGTAGGACACAAGCTGAGATGGAGCTAAGGGGGATTAAGGCTGGAGGCCTTTCCTAATGCCCTGCAGTGGGTTCGAACCCGCAATATCTGGCTTATCACTTCCCTAAGGGCGCGGTCTACCGCTAAGCTAGCGCGGCCAGTTGTAGCTGTAAATCTCAACTCTCACGGAAAGCTAAGTTTAGCTCATGATGAGCCAGACAGACTTTGACGTTATGTGTTTTTCCAGTCACTTGGGGGGTTCGGTAAACTACTTTGGTATGCACAGCTAATTGATAAGAAGGATAAGCAATATTACTTCGGAGCGAGCGCTCGGATTGTCTGGCACTGGGGGTTAAAGTGCTGAGCCAGGAGACGGATCGAGGCGTGCATCATGTTTTAGTTGGGTTTCAAAAGGCACCGCCGCATTGAACTGCAAACTGACCCTGTGGCTCCACATCACAGCGGTGCAACCAGCTCAATTTATTAAGCTCGGCTCACAACAAACGCCCAAGCACTCACAGGCACTGACTCAACTCTCACAGTGGACTGTACACACACACACACACACACACATTCTTTTCTTCTGGATCTTACTCTGGCGCACACACAGTCGGAGAGAGAGTAAATCCACGGCTCTGTGCATGCTTTGAGGAGCTTGTTGGATGTGACGATGCTGAGTTGTCCCTGACATGTTCCTGTCGGTGTGGGGGAGATGCCAGCAGATGACCAGACCTGCTCATGATGAAGTCTCTGCATTTTGGGGATTTCCCTCTAAGCCAAAGTCTCACTTATAATTCTTGATCAGTGAAATGCCTGCGGAGGAGGCTGTGATGACAAAATGCATCAAAATGGTCGACACTGCGTTTTCAAAACCCACCACTTGCTCCCACTTTCTCCACCAGTACTTCGTGTCGTACTGACAATGACACATGTGAGCCGAATCATGCTTTTTTTTTTTACATGCAAAGCAATGTAAACTTAATTGTATTAAAAGTGAAACATCCCGAGCTAGCCTCAGGAACAGGATAATTGCTGGGTTCATGTAGAAAGCATGGAATATGGAATTGCAGTACAATATTATCTCTGGCAGCCTTGGCTGAAACGTATTGTGGTTCTTTGAGCCACTACGGCCAACGAGCAGATGTCATGAGTCTCCTCGGAGAAGACTACAGAGGACTCGGAACATTACATTTCACAGCCCGTGTTATAGAGGGGCTATCGGTTTCCACAGGATTTGTGGACTGGGATGTATTTGAATGTGTGTATGTAGTGGAGTAGCACAATGTGATGCTTGATTGGATGTGCTGACGGTTTATCTGAAGTCAAGTTAGAGCCTAACCCAGCACAAGGTGAGGAAACACCTTGGACAGGTCACCGCTCCATCTCGGAGCAGATGGGCAACCAGTGTCGATGGATGGGTGGACGACCGTGTGAGCTTTAAAGAGCTGGAGAACTGGAAATCTCAAAATTTCCACCATCATCTTTTTGAGGTCTGATCCGATTACCAAAGCTGTATCTGGGGCTGAGGATTGTATAGACCGACTATCTCATCCTGTTAGGTTCACAGTCCCCCACCTGCCCCTCTGCTGTTCCCCCAGCAGTCTGACCTCCTGTGCCTTTGAGACGACACACTCCATCTGAACTTTGTGACCAGGCCCCGAGAGCAGCCCCATACGGAATGTTTAATATCATTCTGAGCTGGGGGAGTTTGACAGTCTGGAAGGTTGGGGTTTATTTGTCGTCTTTATTACATTTCAGTAAAGTATGAGTCATCTTCCTCGTCTCCCCACTGCTCCCCCTTTCCCTCCATTCAGAACAGATGGGATGCTTGTCACCTTTTGTCATGCCTCATATCCTTTCCTGCAGTTTGTGTGTGACTGCGTGTTTCGTGAAAAACAGGGAGACGGATGGAGAGAGAGAGATGGACACATACAGGGAGAGATCGGTGGTATGGGGAAGGCTCGCAGGGCAGGGTATTAAGTCCGTCGTTCGGCTCACTCGGCTTTGCTCAGTCAGCTTTCTCTAAATCTGATATGTTTTCACACTCGATTTATCTCCTCACACACTGAGGCTACCGCTCTGACTGCAGCTTGAGCAGCATCCTCGGGAGAGAATCCATCTTCCCTAGAACTGCCCTTGACCTTCCTGTTTACCTCCCTCTTCCTCTCTAATTCTCCGTCAAACTGCGTGACAAATCTTCCTGGATCAGATCTAAATGATGATACGGGTATCCTGGCGAACAGGGGTACATGTGTACCGAGACGGCCATGCGTGATTCTCCGAGCAATCAATTTACCGAAGAAGCCAACTCTGCTGGCTCTGTTTGTGTTGCTCCGTAGCAGCTGAATTGTGCGAGTTCATAGAGAGATGTTGTGACAGAGGGACGGACGCCATGACCTGTCATCTGCAGGTTTTTGTGCATTTGAGGGGATTTTCAGAAATGCCCAAACTATCTGTTCATTGTCGTTCTATCTAGATTCAACTATCTGCCACTCAATTTGCACTAATTTAGATGGCAATGGAACCCAGCATGCATTATAAGAACATCGATTTGACCATTCTGAAATCCCACAATTATGTTGTTGCCCATCTCTTTTCCTTGGGAAAAGGGTGGGATGAATCGTCATGGTAACACCGAGTTAACTTCAATTCCCCAACGTCTGATATCATCCTATATTTCCAGACGTGCAGCTACAGCCACCCTGCTGCTCCTCGCCGAGCTCCGCAGCAGAGGAGTAAGTGTCCTGACGTCGCCTTTAAACAGATAAATCTGGATGTTCTGCGACAGATGTGGTTTGCTTCCCCAGCTTAGCAGAACTCATCCAAACAGAGGGCTGTGTTATGACAACGGCTCATCCATGGCCATGGACGCACACATGCCTTTCTGCCTCTCATAGTTTGTCAACTAGTTTTTTTTTTCTTATTACTTCGCTTCCTTCCACTCATTTGCTCTTCCTCGAGCATCTCCTCTCTGGTCCGCATGACATTTTCTGTGATTGCATCTTCTTTCCACATCTTCCTCCTCGCCGCTTTGTCCCCTTCACACCGGCCTCCTCCTCAAAGCGGCAGAGGCAGACGTCTTTGACAAAACAGAAGTTGAAGGTGTGTTACCCACATGCTGACTCACTCAGATGTTCAGGGACATGAGAACACACGTGACCTCCGTAGGGGGACGCGGTAGCTCGGAGGTAGAGGGTGCACTTCAGGAACCGATGAGCCAGAGGCTGCGGGTTTGAACCCACCTCAGGATGTCAGGAAGGGCATCAGAGCTTAATCCCCCAAGCTCCATTCAAGTCCCACCACCCCCACAGTGTGGTGACCAATTGTGAGATGTAAAAACGGACACTCCATGTGACTGTTGGTGCCGTATTAAACCAGGTCTGTATATTTTAACCCTGCCATATGTCAAGTTGACCTTCTGACATGGAGGAGGCAGCACAACTGCTCAGACTCATTGTTCTTACGAGGCCGGCTGTGATCTGGGAAGTCACCAGAGGCTCACTAATCAGCGATGCAACGTGTGTGGATTTAATAGTAAATGGCAGAAGGTGGAGGAAATGTGAACAATTCCACTGGATGATCACTATGCAGACGCCGATGCCTTGACTTGGAGTGGGCGCGACATGCGGGGCAGCTTTTAGCCTGCTGAGTCTCTCTTCCCATGTGGGCTGGGGTACTCTGCTCTCCCCAGCCTCCTGTAACCTTGACGACACTTTTCATCGAATACACCCACAGCTAATGTAGCTCACTTTCACCAACCCCAACAGCTGGACGGTGTTGGAGATGTGAGGTGAATCCAGTCACTGTACATATTAGTCCATCCATCATCAACCGCCTACGGCTACGTCAGGTCGTGGGGTCCTGCTGGTGCAGGGCATGAACTCTTTATCAAAGCATGTTGTTCCAAATATTCAAAATAACACAGCATAGGATTGGCCATAAATATGTTCCAAGCTCATCCAGAGACTGTCATGTCACCGCTGAACACTCCGGTCATGATCATGGGCTTTAGGACATGTTTTCAATATTATTTGGTCTCTTGCCTCAGACACAGGTACCCCAGGCATGGCCTTCTCATGCCCTGAAGTGCATCTGCACCACTGAGCCACTGGGGGTAGAAATCGTTTCAAGGTTTCACTTGTTGCTACAAAGACATTGTGCTGAGCAAACGGTGCACATATTACCAAGCTGCCGTATATGTTGTGCAGGTGTGAGACGCAGGGGAGCAGATACATGAATTTATTAGTGTGCTCATTAATGCTAATTAATGTTATTGAGGAGGCTGCTCATTATGCAGCTTCTTGTTTGATCAATTGTCCTGTAGAAGACGGCTATATTAGGCCCATTGTTACAGCTCACATGCCAGATGTTAAGGCCCGCTTGACCGTTTTCATGTTTCTCTGTTGAAGAAGAACAAAAAGAGTTATCGTCTTTCAGGACACAGTGTATCCAGATAAACGGATTCAATTTATTCAACATCTGTCCATCTTGGGAGAGAGATGCCTCCTCTGTTGCTCTCCCTTGGGTTTCTTCCTATTGTGTCTCCCTGTTAAGGGATACAAAGGGTCTCGTTAATCAATGTGAGGGTCTAAGGAGGCAAACTTGTGATGGTGGACTAGTCAAATTAAAATGTCTTGACTTCACGGAGTCATCATGTTTCCCATTTAGTGTCTTGAGGATGTTAAAATGTGAAGGACGTGAAATAAGAGATGTGTTTTTCCTCCTTCGGGGACTACAGCAGTAAATCACTTCAGGTGTAAAGACAACCAGCACAAGAAGGTAAAGCTCTCAATCTAGTGGTCAATCTTCATTCCTACTCTCACCTCTGGCCATGAAGGCTGGGTCATGACCGAAGGGATGAGATCGTGGATACAAGTAGTCAAAATGGGTTTTCTCAGGAGGGTGTCTGGAGTCTCCCTCAGAGACAGGGGGAGAGGTTCAGTCATCATGAGGGTCTCAGAGTAGAGCCTCTGCTCCTCTACCTAGAGAGGAGCCAGTGGAGGAGGTTCAGCATCTAGTCAGGAGGTCACCTGGTCTCCTCCCTAGTGAGGTGTTCCAGACACGTCCAGCTGGGAGGAGGCCACGGGGTAGACTGAGGACCAGGTGGAGGGATTATATCTCCCCCTGGACTGGGACCACCTCAGGACCACCAGTCAGAGCTGGTGGGTGTGACCAGGGGAAGGTTTGGGACTGGTGTCCCTCCTGGAACTGACACCTCCATGACCTGACTTCAGATAAGTGGTTGATGATGGATGTTAGTAAGAGAATAATAGAGGTGCATTCTATGAATACACTTCTGTTAATGTCAAAGATGTGTCTGTTCTCTGTGTTAAGGCCACACTCTGCCATAAAGCAGCTGGAAACATGGGGGTGCCCTGACCTTTAGCTACAGCCTCCTGGGGTCATGTTACCAATCGCTATGGTGATTGGAGATTCCAATCTGCATCAGCTGCACCAACTCCCCACCAGGAACAAAGCCTTTCGTGTGTGTGTGTGTGTGTGTGTGTGTG
>OMLC01102555.1:0-24970 GCA_900302585.1 Regalecus glesne | reverse complement strand
ATACGCCTTCCTGCCTGTGCCCCTGAGCAAGGCAGAAGGAAAAAAATAACTAGAGTTGACCCAGCAGCCATTCCCTGCTCTTATGGGATAGGATGGGTTGAATGCAGAGAACAAATGTTATTGTATGTATGTACAATGACAAACAAATAAAGTGTCTTCTTCTTCTTCTTCTTCTTCTTCTTCTTCTTCTTCTTCTTCTTCTTCTTGCAGGCAGTTAACTTTGTTTGACACAAGGGTCTTACGAGACGTTTTCTTATGTCATTTAAATGGTCATTACGTTATGAATTTTATCGGCAATTAAAAAAACACAACTTTAACATCCTTTCCAAGTATTTTTAATCAGTTGGGAGTTACTTAAAAAAGCTCAGGATGACTCCTCATGGTGTACTTCCACATGGCCGTCACTGTTACCTGCACAAGCAAATGATAAGAGCTGGTGACCATTTGGGCAACTAGCAAGGCAGCGGTTGCTGTCCCGCTCTGATGTGAGTAATGGTCTCAGCCTGGTCACCCATATAAAAACTGTCTGGGTCCACCACTGCCTTTCGAGACATGCCTATGAAATATGGCCAATGTTCCCAGCTCAGTGGTAGAGCGTGCTTTGGGAACAGAATAGCCAAAGGCAGCCAGTCCAATCCCACCACGGGGTGTCAGGGAGGGCATCCGGCCTAAATCCCCAAAGCTCTGTCTTAGTCCCTGTCCACCCCCGCACCATGGGGGCTGATGGTGACAGGTAAAATGGACCTCTCTATCACACTGCCAGTGACTGCAGGGCCTCCGCATCTTGTCCCAGTTTGGAGTTACAAGGAGGGAAACATAAAAAGCAGCAAGAACGTCTGGACATCGCTG
Organism: Regalecus glesne; assembly: GCA_900302585.1. Classification (NCBI taxonomy): domain Eukaryota; kingdom Metazoa; phylum Chordata; class Actinopteri; order Lampriformes; family Regalecidae; genus Regalecus; species Regalecus glesne. The sequence continues at coordinate 24,121 of OMLC01102555.1, read as the reverse complement.
CATGGACACATTTACAGTGGTGACTGGCTTTGCAATATTGGCCACTGCACAGTATATTATAGACATATTCAAAGGCCCACCTCTCGGTTAACTGGAGCCTACAGGAGTCAAAAGAGCCAGACTAAAACTAGAGCTGGAGCCGGAAATTCACAGAAAAGTCAACATGACACACAAAGGAGAGAGAAGTGAAGACTTAGGCCCCGACCGTTAACATTCCTGCCATCACAAACAAAGCTTGGAGGTTGTAACACAGTGCTAATGCCAATACCCCTCATGTCATGTCATCGTCACCGTCTCATCCCAAGTCAAGCCGCAAATCTGCTGGTGCCTATGTCAGTGTTCACTGGCCGGAAGGCAGGGAAACACCCTTGATAGGTCACCCGTCCATGCCAGGGCAGGTTCGGGGGATTAAGGTAGGGCAGGACCCTACGGTAAGTTGGAGGCCACAGCCTCTGGCTCATTAGCTCCTGAAGCACGTGCTCTGCCTCTGAGCTACTGCGGCCCCCAAGGCCAATGCATAAACTATCCAATTTCCCCAGTCTTATTTCATGTCCTTGAGAAACTTCTGTTACAACCTGTACATTAAAATGCAAGTTTGCCTCAATACATATTTATGTGTGTGTGTGTGTGTGTTTAAGTATATGTATAATACACACTCAAATCTACGGCCGCAGCAACAACAACATGTTAGAACCACGTATGCATGAAATGTACGAAGGCTCGAGATTTACCAACAAACAAACAAAAGTAAACAAACAGGTAAACAAATAAATGATACGTAAATAAATATCACATTTTAGTAGTTAATTAAAATGTGCTAATACTATCAGAGACAGATGGTCTCATTCCACATCTCCAACGCCATCAAAATATTTTCTTTTCTTTAATCTATTCAAAGACAGGGAGATTTTCTTCCTTATTGCCTCCCCACACACACACATGAGTAATCTGATTTTCACTGAAGAATCTTGGTAAAATTGCCATATTTTGTGAGACTTTTGGAATATGGACACAGTACATTAATCAATAAAACATTTTATCATGTGGTTGGGAGTTTGACAATATGAAGGTCTCTGAAAATCTTCTGCAGTACTGCCCTGCATATGATGCACATCCCCACTCCACACATGGCATGGATGAAGAAATCTGCTTCATGTTTTTCACTGGGACTACCAGGAGAGCAGGACTGGCAGCTCATGGATGAGTATCATGATCTACCAGTCTGATGCATCAAAAATGTTCAATGAAATATTTTCAAAGTATTTATTGAAGGTCAATCTTGTTTCCTACTCTCACCCATGGCCATGAAAGTTTAGTAGAAAGAATGAGATTATGGATACAAGTGGATGAAATTGGTTTTCTCAGGAGAGCTTCTGGTGTCTCCCTCAGAGACAGGGTGGAGTTCAGTCATCATGAGAGACTGGAGGAGGAGCCAGTGGAGGTGGATCGGTATCTGGTCAGGATGCTACCTGCTCTCCTCCCTAGTGAGGGGTTTCAGGCACATCCAGCTGGGAGGAGGCCACGGGGTAGACTGAGAACCAGGTGGAGGAATTATATCTCCACACTGGCCCGGGATCACCCCAGGACCCCGAGTCAGAGCTGGTGGATATGGCCAGGGGAAGGGAAGTCTAGGGTTCCCTGCTGGAACTGACACCTCCATGGCCTGACTTCTGATAGGCAGTTGACAATGGATGGATGGATGATATCAATGGCCTTCTACTCAAGAGTTCTATTTTTATTTCACTGTAACAGTCATGCTTTAATAATCATTTAGAAGATTGATACTTTCATTTAACTGAATCCTAATGCTGAGGATCAACAGAAAACAACACCAGGTAGCTCTATTAAGTGTATTCAAAGTGAATGCGTGGCCTATTCTGACAGCTATACAACATGCGTGCCACTGCAGACAACACAGGCTACCTGTCAGCTGCCTCAGTGTACAGCAGTGAGAAATATATCAGGTGAATCCTCTGTGAATGCTCCCACCACACACTGCATTGTATTAACAGTCGGAAACATTGTGTTAATTAAAAAAATCCATCTGCTTAAGGGATGCTGAATCCTTCTAGTGGTGGAAAACAGTGTTTTCTGTTATATCCTTTGAGTAATCTCAAAATGGAAACCAAAACCGAACCAAATCAGTTTATCCCATTTGTCATCGTCAGACATGTTTTGGCAGAGATGCGGCGATGTGCTGCTCCATGTGTAAAATCAGTCTGCAAAGCATGTCCATGGGTTCTGGTGGCTGTACCCATCACCTCCGGAGCACTTCCATGGGAATGAATGAAGGCCACTTCTGCACATGACAAGCTTCCTTCTCAACCGATAGTGACAGCCAAACATGGAGTCAAGCATCCCCAGTTGATACATATCGCTGGGATTGATGCATGGCTGAAGCATCTGTTCAGGCTTTGGCGAGATGGGGGAGAGGTTTTCCATGCGTGTTAGTATGGGTGGGATGAAGCAACACTCTTTGTTCAGGCACAGAGCCGATCACCCTAGTCTGACATGAGTGGCGCCACTTATCATGTTCCGAGCTGTTGGAGAACTATCCTGGGTGCCTGTAAAGCACTGTTGGTGTATGGGGTATGGACAAGCTGTTGACGCTGTTGCCTCAAAGCAAGAGGGTCTTAGGTTCGAATCCCATCCCAGTTCGTCTCTGTTCAGTTTGGATGTTTTCTCTGTGTCTGTGTTGGTTTCTTCCGGGAGCGACAGTTTCCTCCCACCATCTAAATAACATGCATATCAGGGTTAATACTCCTGCTTGTGCCCCTGAGCAAGGCATTGTGTTTAAGACAAGGCAGAGAATGTGACTATCTAGAAATTGCAACTTTGCAAAGTTGATTTCCGCTGTGGAGTTCTGGCGACAGGCATGGGCACAGGTCCATGAATACTGGGATGACATCCAGGGCTTCACCTGTGCCCCCATCCGCAGGTTAACGGTTGTGTCAGGAAGGGTATCGCATGCAACGTTTTGCTAAATCAGTATGAGGATTGACAAGAGCATACTGGATGAGTTGAGGCCACCATTGGCGGCTGTGCTCACACAGTACCAAGAGAATTGACAAAAGCCACTGTAGCGACCCCTAAAAGCGGGTCAAAAGATTTAATTTGTCCAGTTACAAAAAGAAAGCGTCACAAAATTACACAACTTCTGTGAGTCTTTCCAGGTACTCATTGCATCTTTTGAACAATATTGATAGGCTTTGTCCGCCTCCGTTATCACCATTGCCATGTCTTAAATTTACTATCAGTAGCTACAAATAACACCTTTTTAACGTGTTGCTGGTCTGGAGAAACTCTCCTCATGACATGGATCTTATGACCAGCTCTCTCAGCTCCGCACCTGTCCCAGGTTGTTTTACACATGTGGCTTCCCCACATTAGCCCTTTGTAACTAATAGCCTCCCTGGATGTTTCTTAAATTACACCATCGGAAAAGCATTTTGAGGTCACTGTCAAAGTGAGCAGACTTAAATGAAATGAAATGAGCATTTTAGATCAGATGTAAGACGCAGATAAGAAGCTGGAACATAAATGGTGAATGTTAAATGGAAACATATCACAACAAGGATGAATATGATGCTGATGCCTTGACTCCCTGCATTCCTCCAGTCTGCCTTGCCAGGTGATCAGAATCAATATAACCTTGATCTGTCCTGCGTATATGCCTATGGTACTCATGTGCATATGCCTATGCACATGAGTACCAGAGGGTGTGTGGATATGAAGGGGTCGGGGAAGATAAGAAAGAGCCAGGTTATGAAGGGTCTTGAAGGAGAAAAGCCGAATTTGAACTCGAGACAGTATTTACAAGGAGCCTATAGAGTCGCTGAAGAACAGGAGTGATATGATCTATGGAAAGAGATCTGGTAATGAATTCTGGACCCATTGTAGTTTATGAAGACACTTGAGAGGAAGCCCGAAGAGGGTAGGATTACAGTGCTCAATCAATATGGGATGTAATCGAGATGTGAATGAGAATGGTGGTGTTCAAAGGTGTAAGTGACGGGTGAAGACTATTAACACTGTGTAGGATATGGATGGAATATAGTAGATACAGAAATGAGAAAGCAGGTATGGATGGAATATATTAGATACAGATAGAAGATAGTAGACACAGATAGAAGATAATAGATACAGATATATTTTGATAGAAGATCATACTTGAGAGTTGGTCATGGGAAATCCAAGCCTGTTGCCTCTCTGTTTTTACTACCCTTCACCCTCCGGGTAGAGTATTGTATTTGGTCCTATTTGCTTCACTACATTTGTCCATGATGTGATCACAATATTACAGAAAAACGGCTCATTTGAAATCAATCAAAATGACACACATTATGGATCCCTGAAGGTTCTCAATAAAGTCTTGGACAAAAGTGATTCAATTTCATGACCCATGCCATCAAAGAAGGGAACACCTTTTGTCATTAGCTGGTGAAAAATCCCCCAAATGACCTCAAACTGAGGCCTAAATGTTTATTTTCCATTTCCAAGATATAATTCTATCCATTACTGTGGTAAAAAAAAATAATTCTTTTGATGGTTGCTAGAGTCTAAAGGCAGAAGATTAAATCCATCAGTCAACATGACAAAGTCCAACAGATACACTGCTATTTACAGATTGTCCAGTTAAAAACCTCCTCACCAGTAAAGCCATTTTGGCTGACCAGGGAAACAACCACTAAATCATTGCTGCCACATGGTGAGGAAGGCTCACCAGCATCTTGCACAAAGTATTTCTGTTTCTATTTTATTCTTCTTTTTCAATTTTTGCAGACAAGGTGGAAATCGGACCAGAGTAGTAACCCTGCAGTATTTCACTTTAATCAGAGTAGCCTTAAGACTTTACTCATCAGTTTGCTGTTGGTCCGACAATGATCAAGAAACACACATTCAGAAACACTGCACAGACATAAGCAGCCATGAAGGATACAGTGATATTCTGCTTATTTCCAACCATGAGGGAATAGACTTTACTCTGGAACAGTGGGCTGCACCTTGCTTCTCAACTCTGAGGCAGAGTCCACATGAGGTCAATATATTGTAAAATAATGAGCCTCTTTACATAAGACACCTTAAATCTGACTGAAAAGTCTGGTCTACAGATATCTTGGAGACGTTGTCCCCTGTCCTCAAATATAAAGACACCAACCGGTGGGTTCCTCCTTAGATAACTGATGGGTTGATTCATCTCAGTCCATAAGAACCCAACTCTACCAAACCATATGTAGCTACGGAGAGTGCCTACGTCAGGTGGATGGATGAAGGGATGGATGGATGGATAGATGGATAGTCAGATAGACCGACGGATGGATGGACAGAGATGGATAGCTGCAGGCTTTTATACTACAGTTCTACGAGCACCACTTGTTAGTTAACAGTAATATGCAAGCACAGAGTATTGTTTGTTTGTGGAGGGGGACTGACCTGGGACTAGACTGACTGGCCTGTATGTTGTCATTGATTGTGCGACCAGTGGATAAGACTCGCTGACAGTCGCTTTGGTGGCATGTGGGATTCTGACGAGTTGACAGCTTGATCAGTCCGTACCTCTGTTGTTTCCTGTTCTTCATCGACGGCCTCCAGCTAAGTTTTTTGCAAACTTTCAGATGATTCCTTTGAAATATATTTTGTGTTCTGCGACTCGTTACGGGTCCTAAATCAGATCATAGTCTCTGTAGGTCTATAAAGAGCCTTTGACCTATCCCCACTCGCTGCCATGATCTCTGTCACCTCACGTCCCGCATCAAAGACTTTCCGCACGGCAGTGGCTCCCGGGCAGTGGCTGGTGTGAGACGTGTGTCCCTGTCTCTTTGCCCATCCAGGGCAAACATCTGTGACAGCTGGCTGACTCCCAGGGGAACGGTGGTGCACCAGAAGCTGTCTGTCACAGCTGGTCCCCCCCTGGGCAGCAGATGAAGGACTTTTGCACTGGCCAGAATATTGCTCAGGAATGTTTGGAGAGACATTACGGGGCAGGGGGAATTCCTCGCTCCTCAGGGACAGCATCCCTCTCTCCATGGTCCTCATGATGGTTTGTCTCCTTGTTGGATGTGGTGGTGAAATGCGCCGCTTCACTCTTATCATGTTTTAGGATGAATGAGTCAGGTTTGAGGTCCTGTTTCTCTCGTTGCCCGTGTATCTAGCATGCCGCCTCATGTCGTACTGTAAACCTTGTGGACTGTCTGGAATGAATGTTGCAGAACGTTTTCAGATGCGCCGGTCTCCAGGTGAAATCAGAGTGCTGTTTTGTCCTTCCCCCGCTCTCCTGATCTATTTTACAACAGCTTTGAAAACATTATTGCCCGATATGAACGGCTAGCTGGAGGCTAGTTGATAGAATGATTTGAGCCAGCCCAAAGCCCAATTAACTGCAGATGCTGTAGAGCTCCCCTTTAGCTGTCCATACGGATCCATAACGCGGCCCCAAGTCTGTCTTCAGGTCTTCTTAACAGACTGGATGCCGATGTTGACATTTTTGAGACTCAGCCAAGGCAGACAGAAGGTCGAGGCCCATGTTGTTTGTCCTGCAGTGTTAGCTTCATTCTGCTCCTCCGTGATTTGTCTGGGTCGGCTGATGCCACACGAGCACTCCTGCAGGTTATTTTCTCCCCTCCCACCTCTGCTGGGGACCATTCATGATTTAACTCTGATGTTTGTGGAAATATGTTCATGTTTACAGGGGAAAGCTTCTTGGAATCTAAGACAGATGACAATTGTTTATGAGCTTTACTGTGATTTTGAAGAATAGGGTGGAATAGATAGAGTCCCCTCCTCCACTAGGCGTTGAGAACGTATCAGGTGTAATATGACATAGAGCAACAGAAGTAGAGGATACATATGTCCTAATGTGCATGTACACACACACACACACACACACACACACACACACACATACACACTGCACAATTTCACAATTTCCTTACAGTGGACTTGCATGGTTTGACCTTGGGACTGAAACTCCCCTCATCTAAGTCAGTCTACCTCTAAAATATAGGATGAACCTTCCGCTCATGAGGGCCTGCGTCTCAAAGGCAAAAGTAGGTAAGAGGGCACGTATGGGCAATAAAGTGTTGAGAGGGGCAAACTGCAGGATGGGGAGTAGCAGAGCAAAGAGACGCTCCATATTGACCCAGTAGAAGTGTGAATGTGCCATGAAATGAGTTTCTGAGTCTGCTGATGTTTAATTGGATACAAACCAGGCAGGATGCCCAAGTTAATTTGTAGGGTTTCTCATGGATAGATTAAGAAGTGGACTCTCCTCATGAGAGGGAACTCATTCAAGAAAGGGGGCGCGCGGGGGGGGGGGCTACAGCAGTAAGAGTACTGGATCTTAGTCAAAGAAAAATTAATTCCATCCACTAAACATTCGATTCTCTGGACTTTCAGCCAACTATCATTGCTTTCGTAGCATAAAATTGAAATGAAAAAGACCAGCGAACATAGGAACTTGATGAAAATGTATTATTGGATTCACAAATAAAACTACACACGCCATCCTGAGCTTCCTCTGCTCGGCATCAAATCACCAGAAGGCTTGTGGGTCATGCTGCAGGTGTGTGCGGGGTTAAACCAGGTAAAGGTAAGGCGAAGAAACGACCTCGCTGTCCATACAGACAGGGGCCTGGAATTTGCAGAAACCATCAATCAGGTTTAAAAGAGTTGCATTTGGATATGTTACAATTAGCCCATAGGGGTGGTATGGGTCAGCAGGTCGGGTGGTTGTCAGGTGGTCGGAGGATTGTTGGTTCAATCCCGGCCCCTGCAGAAACTGTGTCCATGTATCCTTTAGCAAGACACTGAAACCCTAACTACTCAAATCTCTGTGATGGAGTGGCGACCTGTCCAGGGGGCTTCCCCACTTCTTGCCAAATGAGCGCTGGAATAGGCACCAGCATGGCTCTGTGACCCGACTACAGATAAGCGATTGACAATAGAAGGATGGATTAGTCCCTGTTGTGTGGGTGGACACGGACTTAGATGGAGCATGGAGAATAAATGCTGAATGCGTTTTCCCCTACCACTGAGCTGAAAATATGGACTAATTTCAGCTTTGTGAAGGAATTAAGGTGGAACAAAAGAACAAAGCAACGTGTGGTCGAGTATCTCGGGGTAAGGTAGCCTTCCAGTGCCGACAACAGTCGGCGCTCATTGTGTTGCAGTGCAAGGCGGAGTATCTCCTGTGTGTCTGAGACAATGCGTACCTGTGGGCTGTTTTGCCTCAGTCTGAGAGTTGCCCTACAGCAGCTGGCAGCATGTCAGCCGCATCAGCGAGTGAATTTGAGTGAAGGCTACTGTCTGGATAAGTTCAGCATGCCAGTTCCCATCAGATGCAGTGTCTGCAGCTACAGCTCTGCCATTGTCCTCACATAAACTCATCTAACAAATCTAATTGCGCTCATATAAGAGAACAGTGCCTGGCGTAGAAAAATTAATTCTTATCAGGTTTGATTTTCCTTACGGAAACAGAACTTTATCAACATGTTGCTAAACTCACCAACAACTAAAGGGACTTCTTTAACGAGGTCATTTACTTGGCTAGAACCTGTGACTTCAAAATCAACCAGTCGTTTAGAGCTCATTTTAGTCTTCGGTCCGTGTTTTTCAGCAGTATTGATACCTTTACATCTCTTAACGTATATGGCATACACCAAATTAGCCAAAACATTAAAATAATAATGATTCCCTTATCAGTCCCACAAGGGGAAATTTGGATTTCTCTGCATTTTTGACCCAACCTATTATATAGGAGCAGTGAGCTGCCAACATATGGCGCTCGGGGAGCAGTTAGGGGTTAAGTGTCTTGCTCATGGACACCTCGACATGCTGTATGCAGGACCGGGGATCGAACCTGCAACCTTCTGATTGCCAGGCGACCGCTCTACCCACTGAGCTATGCCGCCCCTTAATGCATGTCAAATGACCAGTCTCGTTTTCAAGATCAAAATAATGCACACTGCTGTGAGAAACATGAGAATGCTAGTAATGATCCTTGGTATCAGTTTGATGTTATGAGTGAGTGAGTAGTTCAGTTCATCTGATAGTGAAATATCTGTTGTTCGTCACATTTTGATTCAGACTGAAAGACAAATGGACACCAAGGGACAGATCATTATTGTCTTGCAATGAGTTGATCACCAGCAGTGACACAAGCAATAGGGGATTCCAGATTAACTGAGCAACAATAATAAAAAAATGCTTTATAGGGACGGTGCATATTAATGAACACTTAGAATGCAAACATGCCACGTTTTGCCACCAAACAAATTATCATCTGTTGTCCCAAGCAATTGGGGGTCCAATATCTTGCTCAAGGACACTTTCATATATGCTTTCTGAAGAAACCGGGAATTGAAATACCAATCTTCCAATTACAAGATGACTGCCCTACCTCCTGAGCTATGCTGCCCCCGCCACAAATGCCCCAAATTTATATCACAGTCATTTTGTAAGGTCATTGTAGGGTTAAGCCAAGCTTGGAAAAAGCCTTTACTGAATACAGAAGTGAATCTAATAGCCCTAATAGGAGACTGGAGTTCCTTCAACCATTTTGAAGGCCAGATAAATAAATAGAAACATTCACTTGCATACAATTGTAAAGGAATGAAAATGATGTATGTGCGTGTGTGCATGTGTGTGTGGTTCAGTGACTATAATTTACCCATGTCCCAGGTCATGTCTTCCAGACAGACTGTGGAATCCACCGGCCAATCCTGTTTGAGATCTTTGGCTAGAGAAACAAGATAGGTTGTATTATTATTATTATCATTATTATAAATTCATTTTATTTTTCATTTTACAAGCATTCAATGAAATGTGTTCACTGCATATAACCCATTCTATTGCATAGGAGCAGTGAGCAAACACCTTGGGACCAACCCATACTATTTTTTCTATTGCCTAGCTCAGGAGCAAGGAATTAATCCTTACATGCCTGTATTTTTGGTGGTGGGAGAAAACCAGACCACCCAGAGGAAACCTACACTGGCTGATATAATAGAGAAAAGGAAGGTGGATATAATGTATATGCAAGAGACCAAGTGGAAAGGGAGTAAAACCAGGAAAATCAGTGGTGGGTTCAAACTCTTCTACCATGGTGCCAATAGGAAGATAAATGAGGTAGGGGTAAATCAGAGGAGAGAGTATGTCAAGAGCGTGTTGGAGGTGAAGGGAGTGTTCAAGTAAAACGGACAATGTTTAAAAAGCAAGGCTGTTGAGTGAACTTGAGCAGCAAATGACAATCATCAGTGTAGAGTTCAGTTTGTCAGGAAAAGTAAGTGACTACCAAGAAGTAATCGAATGCCTGCCAACTGGGGAGCAGGAGAAATAGAAAGAAGATGCAGCCCACAGCATAGATTCATGGGATTTGTTCAAAATTTCTCCTAAACTTACATCAACTTCAATTTGAAGGAATGAGAGCCTATTAATTTTTTTGAGGCTTACACAAGTCAACATCTGTCAGTCCGCATTCCATTGGTGTAGGTGTCATGTCTCAATAGCATCAGAGGCGGACAGACAGGACATGCAAAGATGTTTTGTTTATTGTGTTTATTCCTTCGAACCACGGTAGTGTTTATGTCGGTGAGCTTAATAAAGTAGAATTAATGTGATGTAATGAGCGAGTCTATGTTTAGCTCTGAGGAAGATGGAATCATTTATTAGATTGACAGCTGGCTTGTCAGAGGGGAAGATGTGAAAAGGAAGCAGGCGACAAAGACGTGCCATTTACTCTGAGTGAACACACACCTTTACACACCCTTTCTCACTGTTATTCTGCACATAACCATTTTCCACTCTGTTGGTGTTTCTGTCTCTCGCCTCCTCCATCACTAGAACCTTCTCCTCATTTTGCCACTCTTTTAATCATTTAGTTACGGTTCTCTGTCCTAACTCATACACCCATCCTCACTCATCCTTTCCCATACCTTACTAACCTGGTCAGAATTGAAATAGGTTTGATGACCCAAATAATTCAGCACACAAATAGAAGTTCACTCAGAGGAAGTAGACTATTCAAGATTCAAGATGTTTATTGTCACTCCGGTTGTACGGGGTATAATTGTGCAAAATTCTTAGGCTAGGAGACTCCATTACAAAAACATGAACTAAGGATAAAATAACACATTTAATAAGAAGTCTATATACATACACATACATAATAAGCAATGTTAGCAGTCTGATAGTCAGACTGAAGATGTCACCTGTTTGAGTGATGAAAAATAGCTGAATACACTTCTTATCCAGTGGAACCAATTTATGGCAATTTTGTAATTGCCATAAAAATTTTACTTAAATTATCTGATAATTGTAATCAGTCTGCTGAAGTGATAATAATAATAATGATGATAACAATAACGATACTACTACTACTACTACTACTACTAATAATAATAATAATAATAACAACTGTTCCCTTATTAGTCCCACAAGGAGAATTTTGCAATTCTCTGCATTTAACCCATCCAATTGTATAGGAATAGTGAGTAGCCACTATGTGGTGCCCGACGAGCAGTTAGGGGTTCACTGTCTTGCTCAAGAACACCTTGACATGCGCTCTGCAGAATATTTTGGGTCTTTCATGACGAAAAATAATATTTTTAAACCAAGGCGATACAGGAAATCATGTTAAAATGTAGGTCTGTATGTCATGCATGGAGCAAAATTTGAGAACCTAAATGCAGCCATGGTAACAGGTTAAACAAAAGTTTATATGAGAAACAGCATGAGGGTATCAGGAACACACATGATACAGAACATGGTACAGACGTGGACCCGGGGAAGAGACGGAGACTTAATACCATGGTGGAAGACTGACAATGACCAAACTAAACAGCCAAACCTAAATACACAGACATTTGATTAAAAAATGAACAGGAGGTTCGGGGCAAATGGGTAACAAAGGAAAACTGGATGGGATTCAGTACTGGGATTGTGTTATTAGAGCAGGACAACAAAAGGAAACTAAGTCTGGAGTGGCTGGAAGTGGTATGCAGCCATGACAGTGCAGTGTATTTTGCGATGGTGTATCCTTTTGTTTGATAGAGTGAGCCAGAGCACAAGAATTTAATTGTGTTCTGAAACCCATGAAAGAAAGGTTGATCTTGACTTCACTTAATCATTTTTCTTTTTGCTTACTTCCATGATAATGAAAAGGGCCACCTTCGCTCCAAAAATTCACCACCGAAATCGCCAGCTAATCAAATCATCAACTTTGGCTCAAGTGATCATATTGACCAGGAAGTATGTGATTACTTGTAGTGGTTTGAACTGTATTATTGTAAAATAATGTTGCGCTGAGTACAAACATCTCAACAAATAAACAGTACGATACAGATCTAAGTAATGTTGGGTGCTGTGGCTTTAAATATAGTATAAATTAGGCTAGTCTCTACCATTACTGTCTAGAACTATACTATCTAAAGCTGGTGTGAACCGAGTATGAATTACATTTTAAGTTTCCAAGTAGATTAATCCTGCACTACTTTGCACTGAATGTCTTTAGTGAAAAGATTTAATGACCTAATGAGAATACCTGAAGTGAGCACAATTAGCCTCAGTTGACCACGGTGCTGCAAGCAAATATTACTAGCGGGGTAATTATATTCCACCTGCAGGGTCCACAGCAAGACCAATGCAAACATTAATGAATGTCAAATGCATTGCAGTGAACCAAGATGTGAAAAACCGCTTAACGAAGTTCACCCTTTCTGTCAGTATACACAATTGGCCATTGAAGACCAATTTTAAGAATCTCCCGCATATTCTGGCTCATTCTTTTGGCCTGAAACCATAGCCTCACAAGGAATCCACACTGAGAAAACATCAAAATACACAAACATAATATAAAATGTCTTGATGGATGCTCAATAATCCAGGTATGGAAATCACAAAAAAGAGGTGAGTCCATAATGTTATGAATATGATTATTGTCGTTACTGACTACTAACGGGCAGAGAACAGTACCCAGAAACGTAGAGATATTATAGGTGACTGAATTAATCATGCAAACAATCGGTCTCAAGGGCACATCCTGTTTATGGATCTTGGGTAAACCATACAGACTAGTTGTAACTTCCCCTGTATACAACCTAGAGTACAAACATTTGCGGATAGCCTTCTCCTGTTCTGTTTTAGACAATCTATCACTTTATTTTTGTAACTACATCCTGGGTCCTTCTTAAGGGGCTCATACGTGGCTCTGTCACTAAGCAGCGTCATTACCTTCGCATGGTAGTCTGTCTGGTTTAACACCACGGTACATCTGCCCTTGTCGGCCGGGAGGATGATGATGTCCTCGTCCCTACCGAGAGTCAGGAGCGCATTTATGTGAAGAAGGAACGACCGTCTTTGAATGGGGTGGTGGCCTGAGAGTATATCTGTCGGCGTCTTACAATGCAGTGATTGCAAATATTCCCCAATCCTTTGTGAATGGTGCTCATTGCCACTGAATGTGCAGTTGATCACCCAACTTGCATATGAAACCAGCCTATTGTTGTGTGGTATCAATGTACTGTTTATAAGGAGGGGAAAGTTTTTTTTCAGCTCAGACTGAGGAAGTCACCTGGTGAGTGACCAAACGTTTCCAAATAAACTTCTGATCCAGTTGAACTGATTCACCTCTTTTTTGTGATAAAATAAAATGGTTCACTCATACAGCCACTAGCGATAGCACACAAGATATGTGAGGAGGTTTCTTGTGACTATAAAAAAAATCTACGCTGGCCTATTGTGTAATATTCCAATGTTTTACTACTATGATCATAATCATCTTGAGAGGATCAAAATTTCTCAAAGGAATGGAAAGAGTAACTAAATTGCATAAAAACTTGCGTGGTAGAACCCAAAGTCAAACCAATTCTATTCCAAATAATAGATTATATGGGTGAGCAAGCACCCCATGGACCCGTTAAGATGTCTGTGTGGCCCTCTCTGCCCATCCTCACATGCTCTAGTGTAAACTGTAAAGACCCAATTTCTCATCTCAAGTTTCATCTTGTGTAAAAAAGATGAAGCCACTCTCATTGCAGCACAGAATCTATCTGTCTTATTCATCAGACCCATTCTCATTTCAAAGGCAACTTCATCAAAAAATATTTGAAAGGCATACATGTAAGAACTGGTGCTCTGATAATGAGGTTGAGTTCTGAGTATATGTGTGTTATAATATCCAAGAAATTGAAAAGAACAGCACAAGTGTATATTTGACAAAAAAATCAAACCACACCTCTTCTCTGTAGGTCATACTCTCTCCTGCTGGTGTTGTCACTGAGAACTCGCCATGCTGTGTCTGCCTCAAGAAACTTTTTCAGGCTTGCCTCTGCTTCACAAGGACTGACATCACCAAGGCGGTCTGGATGATACTTAGCAGATATACAAGCACAATAAACATAAACAGATTATAAAATACAACTTAATTGTCCACATGACAAGGTCATGAGACAAAACAATTTAACATACAGAACAAAAATGCATATTTTATTTCTCCACAGTGAATGGTCAAAATGCATCTCGGCTGAGCAGGACCAAATACTTTTAAAACACAGAGATCCATTTTTAAGTGTCACATATAGTCCCCACACATTTTTTGAACACAAAGAATAGGCACAATTACAAGCAGTTGGGCATGGTTATTTTCATGAGAGGCCCATTTTACACGTCATGATCAGCCCCCGTATTGTTTGGGTGGATATATACTTAGATGGAGGTTGGGGTATTAAGGCTTGAGGGATTAAGGCTGGATGTCCTTCCCAATGTCATGCAGTGGATTCAACCTGCTGCCTCTGGCAGTTCTCAAAGTGAGCCCACTATCCACTAAGTAACCATGGCCGCCAGAAAAGTTGATCCATCCATTATTATTCGCTTATCCGAAATTGGGTTGCAGGGTAACTGGAGCCCATCTCCGTTCTCATTGGGCGAAAGGCAGGGTACACCCTGTATAGGTCGCCAATCTATCACAGGGCAGAGTATTTAGGGGAACAGCATCTTGTTCAAGGACACCTCAACATGCTTTTCTGCAGGACTGGGGATCGAACCTGCAACCTTCCGATCACAAAACAAGCGCTCTACGACAGAGCCATGCCGCCCCCTCACACAAGGTTGTTTTGATCTCAATTATTAAAAAGCATTTTTTCTTGCTGACATTTATGCAGTTGCAATGACTAACAATACCACAATAACATGCATTATTCCTAGGGGAATGGACTCTAATCTTAGATGAGATTGGTAAGAAGAAATAGAAACACAAATTAATAAAACTGTAAAAAGTCTGCACCAATAAAATCAGGTAATGTTATGAACTTGAGTTATACTGAGCTAACATTAGCTGTAAAATAGTTGCAAATTATGCAAATACAGAAGGCAACGTGAGCTCCATCTAAGTCCATGTTGAACCCCGCAAGATGGAGACTACTCATGACATAAAATTGAGCTTTCTTAGAAGGCAACCTGACTCCTCAGGGTTGCCAACTGCTGCAAAGGACTGTGAAGACAGCGGCAAAAATTACTGAAAAGTAATTATCACAGCTTTATAACACTTATACCACTCGCTGTAAAAGGAAAGCCAAAAACACAATTCGGGATTCAAACCATTCCCATTTGGCTTTGAAATGAGCCCTACGTAGCACTCTATGATGCCCATTGGCAACATTCAAATGTATTTGCTAATCACTGGCTCTCATAAGTTGTTTTGGAAACATTTAGGGACTAAATAAGTGAATGTAAAATAAAAAAATAATTGACAGCCACAAATTATATTGTGTAGATACCAGCATTAACAGCCATGTTCCTCAATAGACTAGCTCCGGTGAAGGACCTGTACCAGAAGGATGGGAAGAGAAAAGTTTGGAGAAGGCTTGGAACAAGCTCATAATTTGAAGCACACCACATCATCTGTAAAATATGGTGAAGGCAGTGTGATGGCATGGGCATACATGGCTTCCAGTGGCACTGGGTCATTAGTGTTTATCGATGATAGGACAGATGACGGAAGCAGCCGCATGAATTCTCACGTCTATATGAACATTATGCCTGCTCACATTCAGCCAAATTCAGCAAAGTTGATTGGACAGTGCATCACAGTACAGATGGACAATGACCCAAAATATAATGTGAAACCAATCTGATCGAGCATGTACAAAACTTAAGGCAGAAAGACCTGCAAACAAACAACAACTGAAGATGGCTGCAGTCAAGGCCTGGCGAAGCATCACAAACAAGGAAACCCAGTGTTTTGGTGATGTCCATGGGTTCCAGACTTCAGGCAGTCATTGCCTAAAAGGATTCTCAACAAAGTATTTCATATTTCATATTTCATTTATGATTATATTCATTTTTTCAACTACTTTAGGTCCCTTGAAATGAGGGGACTGTTTGAAAATTGCCGCAATACCGAAACCCTTTCTCCAATTTTGATATAAATATCCTCAAATTAAAGCTGAAATCCTGCACTTCAATTGCATTTTGATTATCGCATTTCAAATCCATTGTAACAGCGTACGGTCCTGATATTTTGAAAATTGTGTTAACGTCCAAATATTTACGGACCTAACTGTACATTACTCAATAGTGTAAGGCGTAAGTAAGGAAGAGGCTACGGTAGCTCATAGGTAAAGTGCATGCTTTGGGAACTGATGAGCCAGATGCTATTCATCCAACATACCATGAGCCATAAGGAAGGACATCCACCTTTAATCCCCCAACTCCCATCTAAGTTGATGTCCGGCCCCACAATGTGGAGCCTTAGCATAATGTGCAAAACGTACCTCTCACTATATGGCTTAAGGAAGGGAATCTGTTCTTAATTCCCCACACTCCAAATATGTCTGTGTCTACCAATGTGGGACCTAATGTTGACACTTAGAGATGGACTTCACAATATAAGGTGGTAGCCTATTTTTTAATAATAAAAAATACAGTTGGCTAGGTACAGGCCAAATGAATTCTAAATGAACACAAGCTCAACAGTATGTTATTTATGTCAAGTCAACCAGGCAATGCAGAGCCAATTTCATGCTAAATACAGCAAGCAGTAATTCCTTCAAAATCAGGTACAACAAAAGCTATCCAAATAGCACTTGCAAAAGTTTGAGTAACAACTAAATACTCCAAGATACTTTTATGTGTTGTCCGACCAGCTATTGGAAACCATAGTATATATCATCGTCAAACTTCTGCCTACCATTGACACATACATAACCTGAAAATGTACACAAACTAAAAAAACAACAACAGTAAGATCTCTTCTCTCTCTCTTGCCCTTCCTATATTGTCTGTTTCTTTCTCTCTCACGTCAACTCTCTCCTTCTGTTAAATCAACCTGAAAAAGCAAATCAACCAGAAAATCCCGTCAGCAAGGGTTGGGACATGTCCACTGTGTGTGTGTATGAGTGTGTGAAAAATAAATGGAAAATGACAGAGCGATAGGTAGGTATGTAGATAGATAAATAGATAGGTAGATAGATAGATACAGTGGGGAAATTAAGTATTTCTTCCCCTTCTGATTTGGCCCCATTACAAAGAAATGAACAGTCTATATTGTTCATGGTATGTTCATTGTAACAGTATAGAGACAGTTTATTTTAACAGAGACAGAATTTTTTTTTTTAATCCGCAGAAAATCAAAATATATGAATTTTAAAGATTTATGTTTTTTACTGAGGAAAACTAGTATTTCTCCCCCTAGTAAAACATGACTCAGTACTTGGTGGAGAAATCCTTGTTACCAAGCACAGCAGAGAAACATTTATTGTAGTTGGCCATTAAGTTTGTGCTTTGAAATGATCTATTGTTGACTCCCACAGACAGGAAAGAATCGGGTCAGTTGGAAATCACGCCCCTTGACAACTACATGGGAAGACTCAAGGTTGACACATGGTTCAAAGTTGTCAACAACCCTATCAGCCTTGCATTCACAGGTACAAAGCCCCCCTCCATCGAGCACCCAGGCGACTGGGTGCTCATTAAGGACCACAGAAGATTGTTTCAAGGGTCCTTCCAAGTCTTCCTCACCACACAGAGTGCAGTAAAAACTGGAAGCAAAATCCTGGAGCAGGATTTAATGAGAAACCAGATCTGGAATATTGTATTAAAAACTGCTTTAGTATCTTAAAAAAGACTCTGTATCACTGAGCTGACGACGTCCCCACTGACTCAGCGGCCAGGGAAGAAGTGAAATCTCAAATCAAAAAAGACCTGGTTAGGTGGGGTTACCCTAACTGGGCATTTGAAAAAAAGCCAGGAATCCCCCAAACAGTGCTCCAGCCAAATGAGGGGAGAAGAGGAGGCCAGGCACAGACTGATTCGATATGTGGCAGGAGTTTTGGAACAGTTTCAAACGTCACGTCTCAGTTGCGTTGAAACCCCATAACACACTGCATCAAAAGCTGAGATCAGGTTCCCTGACACAAACAGAGTTAATATTGTGTATGCTGTTGAATGCCAGGAGGACTGCAGTGTACTTGTACATCAAGAGAACCAAACAGAGGCTGGCCAAAGTATGCAACAACACAGGAGAGCCGACCCATAAGGCAGGACTCTGGGGTCTACACCCATCTATAAGGCTGGGAATGCTTGTAGTCAGGTCAGACTGAAGATGTCACCTGTTTGAGTGATGAAACATTTCTGAATAGCCTTCTGATCCCGTTTAGCAGATTCACCTTTTTTTTTAGGGATTCCCTTACCTAGATTATTGACCATGCATCAAGACATATCAAAAACTCAATTGTGTGAAACTTCAAGGAATAGATTTTTTCATTCGTAAAAGTTGGAAGTATAAGCTTTTAATTTTGTTATCTTATCGATATTAGGAACTGCAAATTACTCCTGTTCAAGTCTCAACAACCTGGCAGAATGATCCAGCTTTTTAATAGCACTATCCATGCTCCCAACTAAAGACGGCTCATATCTTTATTCCATTGATTATCAGATAATTTGAAAGAAGATCCACATAGCTGATAATAAAAATGGAATGAGGTGATAGTGCAATCCAGATCATGGGGTACAGATTGAACAGAATTGCAAATTGAATGATAAATAATTTAACTAAAGACTTAAAACATACATCAGTGTAGTTATGTTGTTGCCTGTTGGTGTCCAACTTGTGTGAATAGGCTACCATCAGGGAATGGTTTAATTTTATTTTTTAGTCACGTTCATTGCACTTGTTTTAGTAATTATGTGATATAGGCTTACTAGGCTGTTGTGGTCTGTTGGATGTAACACAAACCACATTGATATGCAACATTAGTCACTACAAGTTATAACATCCTATACCATACCTGTACAGTCTTGAGGGGGTAGTATTAGCATAAGAGTCGGGTCACAATTAGTCCCAATCTTCACAAAAAGAGGTGAATCAGTTCAACTGGATCAGAAGTTTATTCAGATACATTTCATCATTCAAAGGGGCGGTGTGGGTCAGTGGGTAGAGTGGTCGCCTGGTAATCGGAAGGTTGCAGGTTCGATCCCCGTACCTGCAGAGAAGCCTGTTGAAGTGTCCTTGACCAAGACACTGTTCCCCTAACTGCTCTGCCCTGCAATAGACTGTCGGCCTATACAGGATGTACCCCGCCTTACGCCCAATGAGAACAGAGATAGGCTCCAGTTCCCCTGCGACGCAATTTCAGATAAGTGGTTGACATTGGAGGGATGGATGAATTTCGTCACTCAACCAGGTGTTACTTCTGCAGTTCCAATCTTGTGGGAATAGACACGGTATAAGATAGAGTTTGGGGGGGGATTAAGACAGGATGCTCTTTCTGAAGCCCTGGTGGTTTCAAACCTGCAGCCTCTGGTTCCTCGGTTCACAAATGATATCCATGAATTTAATAGTCACATGCGTATGTTTTGTTTGCTGCTATAACTGTTTGTACAACTCATTCAATCAAACAGCATGGGCTGAAGAAAGGACAAACTTATGAAGCTACATACTTGAAAATGTCGACTGCTAACTAACATTAGTGAAGGTAAGAGAAATAAGTAGAATTGCCAGTTTGTAGGTCTGACACATCGAAACAAAATTACAAGATATACATCCACAGACATCACCCAGAAGAAAATTCAGATGATCTGCAGCAACGCAAACATACTCTATCTCTTCCATTTTCAGGGTGACGATGGGAAAGATCGCAAAGCTACTGATTTCCATTTGACAAAAGGAGGTGAATCAGTTCAACTGGATCAGAAGTTTATTAAGAAATGTTTCGTCACTCACCAGGTGACTTCTTCAGTCTGAGCTGAAAATAAACATTGCCCTCCTTATGAACAGCACCTTGATGCCACACAACACCTAGTTACTGATTCAGGTATGTGGACGACACCTGGGTTAAAATTAAATCCAAGGACGAACCACAGTTCACTGAACACCTTAACTCAGTGGACGCCCACATCAAATTCACAAGGGAGGATGCGAAAGATGACGTGTTGGCTTCCCTAGACAGTGAGGTGAAGGTTGGTGTTGGGGGTCAGTTGTTTGTTAGTGTGTACCGCAAACCCACTCATACGGACCAGTATTTACGGTTTGACTCCCACCACCCTCTGGAGCATAAACTGTGAGTCATCAGGACTCTGTACCATTGGGCTAAAAACGTCCCCACTGACTCAGTGGCCGGGGAGGAAGAGAAGTCCCATATTAAACAGGCCCTGGTTAAGTGTGGTTACCCTAACTGGGCGTTTTTTAAAGCCAGGAAGCGTCCCAGACAGAGCTCCAGCCAAGTGGAGGGAGGGGAGGAGCCAAAGCGTGGACCGGTAGTGATTCCGTATGTGGCAGGAGTGTCGGAACAGCTGAGATAAGTATTTTCAAAACATCGCGTCTCAGTTGCTTTCAAACCCCTGAACACACTGCGGCAAAAGTTGGTCCACCCTAAGGATTGGGTCCCCCGACACAAACAGAGTAATGTAGTGTACGCTGTTAAATGCCAGGAGGACTGCAATGACTTGTATATCGGGGAGACCAAACCGACACTGGCTAAGAGGATGGTGCTGCATAGGAGAGCCAACACGTCAGGTCAGGACTCTGCGGTCTACACCCATCTACAAGCTAGTGGCCACTCATTCAAGGATGATGATGTTCACATCCTTGATAGGGAGGAACGCTGGTTTGAAAGGGGGTGAAGGAGGCCATTTATGTGAAGAGGGAACAACCGTCTTTGAATAGGGGTGGTGGCCTGAAAGTGCATCTGTCGGCGTCTTACAATGCCTTGATTGCAAACATTCCCCAATCCTTTTATGAATGGCATCAAGGTACTGCTTATAAGGAGGGGAATGTTTGTTTTCAGTTCAGACTGAAGAAGTTACCTGGTGAGTGACGAAACGTTTCTTAATAAACTTCTGATCCAGTTGAACTGATTCACCTCTTTTTGTGATTTCCGTACCTGGATTATTGAGCACGCATCAAGACATGATTTCCATTTGGTTTCAAAGAAAGCCGAATATAAAACAAATGCTTCCAAATGTGAAGTAACTTCAGGTCCAGGTTTAGTTGCTCATGCAGGGAATCCTAAAATTACAGAAGAATCAGACATTACAACTGACGTGGATAATTCATTGACTGACAGAGAAAGATGGTAATCAAAGAGTGTACAGACAGCCTTGGTTATGCAGATAAGTGAAAAACTTGGTATGATGTCATTGAGAATCGATAAAATCCATTTAAGATTCAAGACAGAGAAAGCAAGAAAGATGAGCTGACAGTTGGAGCAGCTAAAACAGTGGATCCTGTATTACCCGAGAGCTTCGTTATGGGTAGTTGCCATTCTTTCACTGATATACTTTCGTGAATTTCGCTATGATAATGAAAGGAAGTTGGTGATATGATCTGTGTGCTATGCTGCAAATCAACCGCTGCCTTAGCAACAGGGTCAAAGTAAGTTTGCTGTACTAAGTTATGATAGCCCTGAAGCCCTGATTGAATCTGAAAACCTGGCCAAAAAATAATCTGAATTTGAAAACACATCTAAGTTTACATCTGAAATCTGCTAATCACATCAAGGAAATCGGTGCAAAGAAGAAAAGGGATGGGGAAGTTGAGAAGTATGACAAGCGGACATTTGATAGGAAAAAGACTTAGCCATATCTGCTACTACCCTTTCAAGTTAGGAAGAACTGACACTGATTTTGAGCCTCTTGTATAGTACCTCCATTTTACAAATCAGTCTGTTATCAGGGACGTCAACCATTCTAAGAACTTCCCACCAAAAGTCTTGCCCTTGATGTCAAGTGAAGAAATTTCTCATCTGCCCAACAGAGGTTTTTCAACCAGGAGGAAAGATAGGAGCTGACAAAGCAAGATGGAAGCCCATTCTCACCAATTTGTAACATTCGTGACTATCGTCCCAGATTCGCCTGATTTACTTCATGTAGTTTTTCTTTGCCATCCTGTGGTCAAACGTCTCTGCAGAGATAGGATTACGGAGAATATTACATAATATGTTCACCAAAATGATTTTGTCCTGTCTCAGTATCCTTGCGGATCATTTGATGGTGCTCATTTCTCTCTTGGCATTCATAAGCTGGACCACTATTTTGGGGTCAGTGAGGACAAGAAGCACCATGATTGGGACCCTCTTCATAAAGCAGTTTTGCAAAACACCCACATACGAAAAGATCCAAGTATACTTTGCTGGTTTGTTGCATAAAGACCAATGGGGAAGTTTTTCAAGTAGTCAATATTTACAATGAATTTGAGCATTCTTTTTATGTAGCTAAGCATATAAAAGAGGGAGGAGTTGATTTAAATTCAAAATGCCAAGTGCATTTTAAGAAATAAGGCTTGCAAGTTATGCAAGGAGAGTATACATTGATTTTTGTGCCATCAGAATATTACAGGAAACATAACTGGAGATAACATGGATCAGTGAAGATGAAAAGAAAGAAGCTATGCTAAGCGAGCTGTCATATAAGATCTATAAGAGGTCTGGCATTCTGATGCCAGGAATATGTGACATTTATGAGATCTTTGGTCAGGGTAAATATTCTCCAGATGGTTAATATTCTGCCCCATGATAAATTTGAATGGTTCCAAGACACTGTCATCAAAAAATATAAGAAAATGTCTGCAATAGACCGTGTACCTTGCCAACATTGAGAAAGGATTCATATTAGCCAATAAGGTCAAAATAGTTCAACAAGGTATTCTGGACAAATGTTTAAAACAAAAACATAAGTACGTTTCAACAATCCACGGAACGCTCACAACGAATGGGGAAAAGACATATACATATGTATAGGTGCTGCAATTATGTCAGTGGAGTCAATTATTAACATATGAAGACAGGAATGAAAAATTTAGACTATTATCAATGGAGAGTGGAACTCGCAATGATGATTTCCATAAATAGCCCCCCATTAAAACGTGCAGACACTATAATCGAAACGAGCATGTCAAAGTTTTGGAAGGGTAGGAAAAGTTCTTCCTTGCACTTTGTATGAAGGTCACAGAACATCCGAGATTTAAGGCATCAAAACCTATCAGTCAAAAGATTAACTCACTGCCGAGACTACCATTTATGACATAATTATTATGTTTTCTTATTCTTGAAAATACTTAAAGAGTTTGATCTTAAAATATAATTGTAAAGTATGTTAAAAATAGGAAAGAGCAGAGAATTAAATATTTGAAATATTGATATTGAATTTGCAAAAGAGAAAATCTGATCTTTTGATTCGTAAAATTACTTTCCGAAATGACATTGAACTATTAAAACTACTTCAAAGCCTTTTATTGAATATGCCTTTATTTGAAAGGCATCTAATCTATGCCAGATTAGATTTACCTGCAGACAAAACCCGGGCCATTTCATTCCCTTTCTTATCTCGGCTCTGTTGTTTTTTGTCGTCAGTGCTATCAGAACCTCAGTGAAAAGCCATACCTGCATGTTTTCAGTGCCTAACTTAAAACGTCCTAGTTTTACATGGAGCCACAATTTGTAACGGTCTCTGCGCTCGTAGGCATAAAATAATTTTGATGAACCCGGACAATTGATAACTCAGATTTACCCAAATATCAGGATAAGCCAGGATGCCTTTTCCTGATGCCCTGCAGTGGGGTTGAACCTGTGACGCCCAACATGGAGGAAACGCTCTACCGCTGAGCCACTGATGTAGTTTTTATTTATTAGTT
>OMLC01102554.1:0-34734 GCA_900302585.1 Regalecus glesne | reverse complement strand
GGGGGGGGGGGTCACTGGGTGAAGCATAGGGGATTCGGGCTGGGTGTTGGGACTGTGACGGTTAGCTTATCATTCCCTGGTTTGCGTGCTCTGCTCCTGAACTAATACGGTCCTTTCATAGTTCATCATATTCCTCACATATCTTATAGTTATGTTATCCTCTTTCAGTGTTTAATTCTTTAGATTATTTTTGTATTCTCTATACACAACATCCATTAGATGTCTGTCCATCTTGGGTGAGAGATCCATCCTCTGTTGATCTCCTAGAGGTTTCATCCTATTTTTTCCCCTGTTAAAGTTTTTTAGGGAGTTTTTCCTTATCTGATGTTGTGATCTAAGAATTGGTTGTTGTGATATTGGGCTATGCAAATAAAAATTGACTTGACAAGTTTGCATTGTACAGGTGAAATGGCAGCAGTGTCACAGAGTTAATTCTCTTCAGGAAACCATAGGAACTAAACCAGAGACGAGACACATGCTTTTACAACCTATAAGCGTAGGCTGTTATTTTGGAAACCACTCCTTGTTGTGAGATTAATGACGTTGTCTTATTGTTCTCTACAATTCTGCTGTGTCGCATTCCAATGAGGTAACAACCTTAAATCAATTTCTAAAGATGTGATTTGACCATCCACTTGTTGGTCAGTTGTGTCCTCAAAATCGTTCCAGGGAAATAGAGGCCAGAACAAATCCCATGATAATGCAATGTAATTGAAGTGTTAAATTAGCTAAAAGCTGCCTTTGGAAAAAGCTTGTTTTCAGAAGTAGAGTGTATATAAACTATAAAATCTCAAAAATATAGGATCCAATTTTGTATGGTGTGCATTGTTATCTCAACTATAGAATGAAAGGTTTTTTAGAGTATTAGGCTTCATGTTAGATGGTTCCACTGGTTACCCGAGTTATCTGACTATTGAAAGCATGTGTTCTCAAGGGGAGCTAACTGCTCCTGTTTTTCTGCTCCCAGCTGTGGTGTTGGTACAGGATCTCCTCTCCACTACAGTGCTCTTCATGGCCAATGCAGGAACATGACATCTTCGCCAGGATCCCACTCCCGGGCTCACTCTCCAAGCATATCCAACATGGCTGCCCTCAGGTTGGAGGGAATTCTATTCTATTTTTGATCATTCTGAAATAACCTAGTTTGAAATGACTCCCCATGACTAAATTAGTTCTCAGTTGTATAAGGAATCTTTTCTGTTTTTTATATGACATTGAATGGTTTATAGAATAATACCAGACTACTCTGCCAAATTTATTGAGCTGTCGGCATGGTATAACTTTCCCAAGGCATTTCAAAGGTTTAAATCAGACATCTTTTGCTCAAGCATAGTCAAAGGGAGTAATAAAAATGTGTTGGAATTAGAAATCAGGTTGAGGGTGCAACCTATATGTTATATGGGGTGGTCTCATGAAGCTTAAATGTCAAAATAATATATCAATATTTGAGTAAAAGTATGCTTGAAAATTTTCTCATTGACAAATAACTATTATCTAAACATGCTAGTGTCTGATTGGAAAAGGGCTTTAAAATTAAAATTATTTTTTAAATGGGTTTCCATAGATCTGTGACAATAGCATGTCTTTTAGTGTCACTCTTTGGATGAGTGGGTGACATTAATTTTTGAACATTCAACTCAGTTTAGTACAAAACTTGCATAAAACTTACAACACACAACTTAATTTTTTTACTCTACTCTTTCCCCTTCCTCTTTTCTTTCCAGTCGCTCTCATTCCCCAGGTATGGCTGCTCCTTCATTTTCAGGGGGATCTCGTTTCAACACCTCCTTCCAAAGCCCCTCCCCAAGGGGGCACCAGTGCATACTGCACTCACCCAACAGCACCACCAATGAGTCGGTACTGGTGCCTGAGATGGAACCCATTGTGCCGGACCTCTGCATGGAGCAGCTCTGGAGTGAAACTGTCACTGCTGGCTCCTGCAGGTCAGAACGAGGACTTTACAATTATAGCAAAGTATCTTTAAGTTTAAAAAAAAAGATGAACCGGCAGGTGTATAATTTCATTTGCAAAAGCTGCATACAGCATGCTTGCCTTTTCAAAGGCATCCCATTGTTTCCGGGAGGGATCGCATTCATCGTAAAATTATCATGTTGTGATTGTAAGAAACACTTGCTATCTTGCTATGGACTGCATACTGCTGTGTTTTACAAGTTTTACTGGGGACATCAACTGGACTGCTGAATTCTTTGTTTGCTTCAGTAGGAGTACTATTGCAGGGAATTGCATATCAATTGCTTGAAACAAATTTATTTCCTCCAGCCCTGTCAAGTTAGCCCACATGGTATTCTCAACCATAATACACACCCTGCCCTGCTGTTATGAGTTAATGCCTGGTCTTGTTTATGTTCCTTGGTATATCACATCTCTGAATTTTGTTTTCTCGTTGTTGGATAGTTTGATCGATTAGCCAGGGATATTATGATTCAACAAACACTCTTTCATTATATTCAAGTTTAAAATTTGCATCATTGATATATCCGTGATCAGGATACTGATTATTATAATTATTTTTCAGGTTGAGTTAGTGGACTGGTTCTGCTTAAAGTAGGCACATGGAAATCACTGATAGTTATCAACATAATGGTATGGCACAATATTAAAAATTTAAAACTTGTAATTGCTTAATTTCATGGTTTTTGTCAGGTAGAACTGTCTTTGAAAAAGAATACAGCACATAGTGGTGCATTTCAGGCCGATACGTGGCAAGCATAAGGAAGCAAAATTTTGTGAGCAGAAGTGGAGACTTAAGTTTGTAGGACATATCAACTGGTACTTAAGAGATTACAAAATCTTAGATACAACCATTGTTTTTGGAAGGTAAGGTGATGTCATAAGAGCACCATTGTTTCTTGTATTTCTCCAATGAATCTCTGGTAGTTTGAGTGCTTGACAACTTTAGCAAATTTACAAGTTGCAAATAATGAACTTTTTTTCTTAAGGGAGATGAGTAGCCAGGCATCTAAAGTGTTTCTGATCTCTGACTTTTGTGAGAACCACTACCTCTGTTTCCTGGTGGAATCTCATCAGCAGCTCAGGTTGGTATATACGCACACACACACACACACACACACACAAAGAATAGTTGAATATCACTTACAGGTCTGTCATCTCTTCCTGCCTAATGACTTTTCTCTTGTACTTTTTAAAAACCCCTCTTCCCCTGCTCTCCCCTTCTTTCAGCAAAAAAAATGTAATCACCTCTCTTTGCTCATCTTGCTCATCTCTTTGGTTTGTCATTTTCATAGATGTGTGAAGTTTATTGAGAGCAACGATGCCTCTCAACTAATCTTTGCCTCAGTTACAACTATTCCTGCTAAGGATGCAGAGCCATTGAAGGTATATTAAAATACTGATGCATAATGGGATTATAAATAAATGAAAGATAATTATGCAGAATTGATACACATTTCACTGGTGCTTAAAAAAATTAAATATGTAATTCTGAAAAGAAAATATGATTATTTTTTTCAGGGGC
The DNA here is from genome assembly GCA_900302585.1 of Regalecus glesne. Taxonomy (NCBI): domain Eukaryota; kingdom Metazoa; phylum Chordata; class Actinopteri; order Lampriformes; family Regalecidae; genus Regalecus; species Regalecus glesne. The sequence goes on along the minus strand of OMLC01102554.1, from coordinate 31,238 downwards.
TCAAGGGTCATGAAAGTCATTCAGTATACATATGTTTTGGATATAGCCTCTTGTAAAATACAGTTCCAGATGCCAGCTAGGAGTTCAAGTTTGATTAATTTACAGTAAAGAATCAGTAAAATAGTAGGTCCTCTTTATAAAGTAGGAAATATTTCAGTTTTACAGTCTCTATCAGCAAAAAAAGAGCCACGAAACAGAGGAATTAAACAAATACAAAGCTGGAATTTATTTCTATCATGGAGAGTTTTTTTCAAATAAAAAATGTTGAAACTGCATTTATTTATGAAAGAATGGTGGTACAAATTCACTTTCCACTTAATTAGAATTAATTTTAAAAATCCCAATATTCAGTATCATAGATGTAATCCAATATAAGTTCTTAGAAGTATACAATCAATTTTCTTCCATTTCTCTCAAATGTCAAATACCCAATAAAAACATTGAACTTGTATTTGTTTATGATGTCAATGTGAAGAGATGTACAAATTTATATTGCATATTTTGTTGTTGTTACAATTGATTTTAACTGATATGAATTTTTGCTTTTATATATTATTTTTCTTAAATGATGCATCATATCTGAATTAAAGTTAGAAATGAGTTAAATTCCTCAAAAGCTTTTTTTAAAATAAGCACATTCTGGTTCTGATTCTGATATTGTTATACCCCTTAGGACATCAATGCCATGCTGGTTTTAGAGGCCAGTGGAAGCTTGGTTCTCTATACTGGAGTCACTAGGGTAAGGAGGAATTTATACCCGCTGCCAAGATTCTGGCTACAATTAGATCCAGATTGAATCTACACATTCTAATATATTTTAAAATATCATATTCAAGGATTTTCATATTTATCAGTTCAGTAACCCCCTCCACATTCCCCCCAACCTTCCCAAGACCTTGAGACAATAACCTAACCCCCCAGAAAATCATACAGATCATATGAAATGCTAAATAAATATGTAAAGGCATAGTTAACAAAATATGTGGTTGTATTGACAATTAATCCAGTTTGCATTTAATTCACCAATACCACTCCTTTGAGACCTTTTTATTCTCTAAGTGAAGATCTCTGATAATTAATAACCCAACAACCCATAATCTATCTGTTGTCATAACAGTAAAAAAATAATCTTTTTTTACATGTCACAATTAGTTCCCACTTTGTTGGCCTGGACACAGACCTAGATGGAGTGTAGGGGATTAAGGCCAGATAATTTCATATTAACAGTTGTATTCTGTCTGTTGTTTTTGTTCCCAGGTGAGCAAGGTTTTTGTTGCAGGGCTCTTATCCTCCACCTACAGCCTGTCTAATCACACCCCACACTCCAGCATTTCCATGGAGAATATCAGTACCCCAGCCTACCCCGGAAGACACATCAGCAGGCCGGATGAGGTATAGCTTAGACCTGTTAAAGACACTTGCTGCTTTTCTAGATGTGATGGGGCTTTTAGGTATGCTTTTGACAAGGCAAAGAAAATAAGAATAAATCAAAATGTGAATCAGGTGTGTTTTTTTGACTGGCCTAAAATAATCTACCTGTTATGACAAAACTAAATCATCATAATATTGAATGGATTTATTTTGAATAGATTTTGTGGCTTGAAAATCTTGATTTACACTATGTAGCTTGAAAAACTTTGCTTTAAATTTGGTGAAAGCTCCAACTGCCGAATACCTGCAAATCATTTAGGATGGTCAAATAAATCTCAGAAATTGTATGTGTAACAAGTATCCATCTTTCTCCACTATTGCTTTTTTGATCTTTCTCTGTCTCATAATCTTTCTCTATGTATACTGTTTATACATATGACTTTTGCACTGTCTTCTTCTCTTTCACTTTCCGTTACGGTCTTTTTAACCATCACACTTTCTCTCAGGTTGCTGTGCCTTCGCCATTATCGGAGCTGAGAGATCCAAACATTAAGCAACATGAGACTTTCTGGTTGGACCACACCATCCAACAAGCTACACCCAATGTCCATGCCCTTCGTGACCCTGTCTGTAACCGTGTCACATTGGTGGGTTGACCTTGTGATTACATTTATGTTTAGAGATAGTCATTGACTTATGACCTATTTGACTTACAACCATTTCCCCATACAACTATGAATATTTATTTAATAGGGCTGGTCGATAGTGATTGTTTTATTCATCGCCAACGTCACGCACACATCTGCTCATACATTTCTCTTAGATTCTACAAGCTTCATTGTTGTACACCTTTTTATATACAGTTTACGTATTTGTAATTTGGGAATCCCTAAAATGTCCAGTAAAAGGAAAATCTCATCACCTTTGAATAAACCTGCCAAGAAGGATAAGATGGGTATTGATTTCAACTTAAAAATTAAGGTGATAAAGCAAAATTAAAGTGGCAAAAAGTGCATCCAATCTCACGTGACCTACAATTATTTGAGAATGCATAAAGAAGAAGGAGCATATACACAAACACACATACACCTGAGTATATCATGTGCATGTGCGACTGACATCTGTGGTTGAGTCAGCGTAGTGTTGGTGTCAAAACTGAGGCCATGGTAGTTCAGTGATTAGCGCACTAACTTCGGGAACTGATGAGCCATAGGCAGAGGGTTCAAAGCTACAGTGGGGCATCAGGAAGGGCATCTGGCCTTAAACTCCCCCAAGCTCCATCTAAGTCCGTGTCCACCCCTACAACGTGGGGACTAATCATGACATGTAAAAACAAGTATCTCAGTTTCAAAACTGAAACTGTATGTATTCAGCTACGAGTCACACACAAAACACACAAACAGGATTTGTATTCCGGCCGTTTTCCCCGCTAGCGGGGGTTGACCGGTCCATGGATTCGTCTCCTCCAAGTCATTGACTCTCCATGAATTTTGTTGTGGAGCGAAGTTTTTATGACCGGATGCCCATCCTGACGCCAACCCTTTTTAGTCGCCTCTTACGACACGCAGGGGATACGGTGGATGAATTCTGACCCCCATCCACAGAGGGATGTGTTCAGCTACGAGTGTTGAAAGTAAAACGGTGATGTATTTCACAAGCCACCAAATCATTTACTGCCGATCTCAGCACACGAGTACTGCAGAAAGTGGATGGACCAAAATGATTCCCCTTTTTCACCATGCCACTATGTGGAAGGACAATAGCTTCTAATATTTAAATTCAAACATAAAATACAATTTCAATAGTAGGATTAAGTACAGTCACATCTGTAAATATTCTCAGTAGCTACAATAATGCTTCCCATGGCTGAACTACATTATCCTACCGTTATTTTACGAATGAAAGTCAATCAACATAACAGCTATTCGTCTTGACTAGTTTTCAATTGTGAAAACTGATGCTTAAATATATCTGAAGTCTTTTAATAAAGACTTTGAAGTTATGATAGCCTGATCTCTCATTTCATAGCAGACTTAGTCACTTTCATGTTCAGAGTCACCAAGGAGGCTACATATTCACAGACTGACAGGCAAAACATTGTTATTATTACTTTTAGTTTGTGTGCTGCATATAAGTAATTTTTATTTTCCATATTAACCCTTCAGTCAACTTGAGCGTTGCACAAAAGTCTTATAATGTCAGCTAAAACACTGTTTTTTCTGTACAGGTTTGTGTTTATTTCCCTTCTCCTAGCAGGGAAAAAAGTTTGGTTTGTTGCCAAGTTTGAACACTGGAGAAGGTGAAATACGTATGCCTTGCAGAGATCTGCACTCTACTGAGTTCACTCCTCTAGTTTAATCTGATTTGACTTATCTTCCTATGCTTTTTGTATTCATACTACGTGGTATTGAAATTAAACTGAAATGGAGTTGATGTTTAAATGCCCTCCCCCTTCTCCTAACTCCCTCTCTTTCCTTATTACTATTTCATTCTCTTGCCAGGAGCTAAGCAATGGAACAATGCTGAGGGTCTCTATTCCTGAAATTGCTACCTCTGAACTAGGTAAGCTAAATACTACGCATACTCGGGCATCTGCACACCTGGCTGACTGATAGTGGACTGTTCAGCAAAATTAGATTTGATTGCTGCCCAACTTTACTTTTCAATGACACATAATATTGATGGACTAAGGATGCCATTGCACATACATGCACACCCATATAGTCTTAATGATGATCATTGAACCTCTACTCGTTTGCTCTTTTTTTCTTTGGTTGCAAATTGAGTGGATAAAACCAAATATGGTTCTCAACCTTCTCTCTTTTGGGTTATGCTGTTAATACACCAGACATATGATTTGGCTATCATGAATAATTTTAGGATAAGTATTCTGATGGTCACAAATGATTCTTTACTCACTCATCTATTGTTCTCACAGAAAGTTGAATCCGTTCATTTAGACATGTTTATTGAGAGAAACTCTTCATCACTTATCTAAGTGACCTCTTCAGTTTCAACTGATTGTAGATATTTCCACTCTTATAAATAATACAGTGGCATAAAGACCAAAAACAGCAATTAGTTTAATGTCGAATGACCATTAACTAGAGTTACAATGGTCAGATTGTATCCACTCTTAAACCTTATTTTATGGCATGTTATGGAATTTTAGGGGGCGGCATAGATCAGTGGGTAGAGCGGTCGTCTGGCAATCGGAAGGTTGCAGGATCGATCTCCGGTCCTGCATATAGCATGTCGAGGTGTCCTTGAGTAAGACACTTAACCCCTAACTGCTCCCCGAGCGCCATATGTTGGCAGCTCACTGCTCCTAAACAATAGGTTGGGTCAAAAATGCAGAGAAATCTTGTTATCAACTTGTTATCAAGATGTGTGCATGTATAAGCAGTTTTTTGCAACACAAGATGTTGGTCCAGCTAGGAATAAGAATTTCAGTTCTATCCCATAAATCCATTGGTCTGTAAAATAGTCAAAGTAGGTACATATTCTTTACTGTGATTAATGAAAAATAAAATAATTTGCCCACCAACACCTGTTCAAGTAAGAATGATTGGCTCTTTGTGTGCCATCATTTTAATTAATTGATCTTCATTAATCATTAATCTTCATTGAAGATTAAGAATTGTTGTATCTCCCATCATGTTGACAACTGCTAATTGGTCTGTGTGGCAATTAAGACACATTGATTAATTCTTACATGTAAAATGGACCTCTCACATTCTTTCTGACCGTTGGCCACCAGGTTTCTCAGTTTTTTCCCTCTATCTCAATATAACTCGTATGTTAAACCCCTTGCAAAACATGTAATTTTAGTTTTTGTATAGGTATTGACATTTGTCTATATTTGTGCTACGTGTGTGTGTGTGTGTGTGTGTGTGTGTGTGTGTGCGTGTGCGCGTGTGTTAAAATGCTTGTGTATTGTCTTTGTATTTTGTATATTTTTATGGATGTTTTCACTTGTCTTTATTTGACTCTGTCATGGCATATGTGCCTTCATATCTATGTGTCGCAATGTATACTGTTTGTGTGTTGTGTATGATCTTGGGTTTTCCTGTGTTGCTGCACATTATCTATGAATTGATCTCTCAAAGGAGGCATTATCCCACTAATGAAATGGCCTTTATCTTCCTCTCTCATGACCTTTTTCAGTCTTGCCATCCAATTAAGATAACCCGGTGATGTTTGGTTAGGAATGTGATCAGTCTGAGTGGTTGGAAGACACGGAAATAATGATCACCGCTGCAGTATTGTTTTTATCACAAGGTTGAGAAATATGATCAGATAAGCTAGAAAGTAAAAACATACAATTGTGAGAAAACAATGCAAGCTTGGCTTACCCATAGTAGGAGAACCTTTTCTTCCAATTTACAGTCTCCTTACCAGAACATCCTCATGTTTCTCCTCAAATGGTCTATTTCCGCTGAAATATCTTATCTCTCACACCAGCTCCGCTTTACAGCAAGGTCTTGGCTACCATGCCTCCTCATAATGAATTCTCCTCACTCCCTCTCAATGAGGCTACTGACATACTCTGCACCTTACTAGACTCCTCTCTTAACAATCTCTGCCCTCTAATATCCAAACCTTCTCACAAGGCCTCCCCTAGTCTATGGCTCACTGAAGTAATCAGAGAATAAAGGGCAGGGCTAATGGCATCATAGAGGAAATTATGTAAATCTAGAGACTCCATTGACCTCAGTGACTTTCGGTGTCTCCTGGAATCCTTCTCCTCCAGTCTAAAATCAGCAAAGACCACTTGCTACCAGAGCAAGATCTGTGGTGTCACAGATCCTTTGAAATTGTTGGCTGTTTATAACCCACTCAATCTGCCTCATCCTCCACCCTCCACTTTGATCTTTGCAAACACATTTGCCACTTTCTTCTTCTCTTGCCGCTTCTCTTACCCTGACCTACTCAGTCAGCTGTTGCCAGCCAGCAAAGCTACACTCTTCTCATTCTCCCCTATGACTGAAGATGATTTCTTCAAGCTTCAGTGAATTCTCGCCCCACTACCTGTCCACTAGATACAAACCATCTCACCAGCTGTTAACATTGGTGTCACACACATTATCAACTCATTCCTTTCTACAGGTGTTTCCCTACAGCATTCAAGAAAGGAAGAGCCCCCCGTTGCTTAACAAACCTAAATTCAAACCAGCCTAGGTCAAAAACTACAGATCAGTTTCACTACTGCCCTTCCTTTCAAAAATATTTGAACGCAGTTTTTAACCAAATCTCTGAAGACCTTTTTGAGAATAATCGGTTTGATCTGAATTAGTGTGGCTTTAAGCAGAGTCACTCTACAGAGACTGCACTTGTGTCATTAATGGAATCACTGTGCTCAACTGGAGCTGCTGGCCAGTCTTACCAGCTGTGTTTCATGAACACCTTTGTGGTTAAACTCGACTTGATGGACTTCATGAAAAAAAGCGGCGGGGAAATTCTGCTTCTCTTCACTGTGTTAATTTCCTCTGGGCACAGTCTGATGGCTCCTATATCCTATTGGACTCGAGATTAGCTTTCGGGTACTTGCTTACATTGTTCACTCCTGACTGGATTCTTATTTGTATTGCACTAACTCTCAAATGTGCATCGCTTTGGATGAAAGTGTCTGCTAAATGAAAATGTAATTCTAACTGATCATGCATGTTTTTGTTTTTTTTGCAACATGCACTGCTTTAACATCTACAGTTTCATAATGATACACTTGATAGCTGTCCCGTAGGGCCACATTCTTGTACTGCTACCCACTCGGAGCTGAAAGGTTCCACCAAAGGTTTATACTGTGAGTGACCTGTAGCTCTTTAGGACATCTACAGTTGCTTTCTTCTAGCTGTTATTTAGTATGTGCCATTTTCTTGGACTTTTTGCATGGACACTGACCATTTTCCTAGCATTATTTTCAAGGAAGCAAACCCCTAGATTTTTTTGCCAAACTTCTCAACACCATTCAAAAATATCTCCTTATTTTCTTCATCTATATCTTTCCCTCTCCCTTTGTAGTGAGGAAGTGCCTCTTGGCAATTCGTTTCATCCTACCCAAGGATGCTGCAATGAAGGTGCGTAACAAATCGGGCATGATGGAAGGAGTGTAGTGGTGGGTGGGTGGACAAATATCTCACTATTTATTAGAAGTTTTTTTTAACTGACGGTTGTCACAGAATTTTTTAGATTGGTTACAGTAATCCTACTACAGCGTTGAAGGAGGGGCAACAAAAGCAAATGTTAGAATGTTCTTTAAATAAAGAAAATATCTTAATTATTATGAGGTGTATAGATATAGTGTGAATAGTTCAACATGATCAGCAAAGTAGCTGATGCTATTCTGACTTCCCTTTCATTGTCTCTTTTAAATAATGACAGTGTGTTGCATATAAACTGCTGTAATGTCTTTATGCATTCTTAATAATCTAGGTGAGGAAAACACAAAAAATGGTGACTTGGTTCAACTGGATAAGAAGATTATTCAGAACAGTTCATCACTCAAATAGGTGACATCTTCAGTCTGAGCTGACTGCAGGATCCCCACCGTTATAAACAATACAGTTACATGCCAACCAACAAAGGATGGTTTCATAGATGGGTAGATGCAGAATCTTGGCCTGACATGTTGGTTCTCCTGTGTTGTACCATCATCTTGGCTAGTGACTGTTTCGTTCCCTTGTTATGCAAGTCACTGGAGTCCTCCTGGTATTTAACAGCATACACTATGTTAATCTGTTAGTGTCAGGGGGACCTAATCCTTGGGCTGGACCAACTTTTGGTGCAGTGTGGTTTTGGGTTTGAAAGCAACTGAGATGTGGTGAAAACTATGTGTCTCAACTTTTCCAAAACTCCCACCACATATGGAATCACCACTGGTTTATGCTTAGGAAGCTGTTTTTCTCCCTTAAATTGTTTGGTGCACTGTTTTGGGAGGCTTCTTGGCTTTGACAAACACCCAGTGGGGATATCAAACTTAGTCAAAGTATATGCTTTTAATGCTGGGAGGATTGCAGTGTCTTGCATATCAATGAAACCAAACACACAATGGCCAAGAGAACTGCGCAACACCAACAAGTTAGAGCAGGATCTGCAGTCCACACCCATCTACAGGCTAGCGACCCCTCATTCAAAGATGAGAACGTTCACATCCTTGATAAGAAGGAACACTGGTTTGATAGGGATGTTAAAGATGCCATCTATTTAGAGGAAATGACCATCCTTAAACAAAGGTGGGGGCTTGAGAGTACATCTCTCATCATTTTACAATGCTGTGATTGCAAATATTCCCCAATCCTCTGTCAATAGTACTCATTACCATTGAATGTGCAGTCAGTGACCAAACCTGCACATGAGACTATCCTTTTGTTGTTTGGCATTGAACTGTATTGTTTATAAGGGTGGGAATGCTGCAGTCAACTCAGACTGAAGATGTCACTAGTTTGAGTAATAAAACGTTTCTGAATAAACTTTTTATCCAGTTGAACCTATTCACTTTTTTTGTGAACCAATCAAAATCAGGGGGCGCCATGGCTCAGTGTGTAGAGCGGTGGTCTGGCAATCGGAAGGTTGTAGGTTTGAGCCCTGCACCTGTAGAGAAGCGTGTCGAAGTGTCCTTGAGCACAACACTGTTCCCCTAATTGCTCTGCCCTGTGATGGACTGGCGGCCCTTCAAGGATTTATCCCTGCCTTTTGCCCAATGAAGACTCAGATAGGCTCCAGTTCCCCCATGACCTGACCTCAGATAAGCGGTTGAGGATGGATGGATGTTAAAATCAGTCTCCCAACTGCTCCATAAACGTCCTCTATTCATCCTATAGGTGGCGGTAATTAGGCTCTCTAAAAAAAGCTGGCACCTAGTGGCAATGGATAAAGAGGAAAGAAAACAAGGAAAGCATCTTTCTCTTTTTCTTTTTCTAAATTTTTTCACTTTTTTCCCCCCATCCAAATTCCCTGAGTTGTCTACTGCTGGGTCAGTCACTTTTACCCCTCTGGAGCGTCAAGACGAAGGAAGAAGCCGTAGCATGTGTCTCCTAAGTCACATGATCACTAGCCCTCGCTATCTTGCACATCGTGGTCTTGCGGGGAAAGCACAGTGCTTGGCCATCGGAGGAGAATTAATTAGAGTACTTTCCTTCGCTTAACCGCGAGCGCCAAGGTGACCCAAAGGGGGACACAAGCAAACCCAGAATACTTTATCCAACTTAAACCCTATCCCCATGTGAGGCTTAGCCAATTTTGCCCCACTAACTTTAGGCCTCCGGCCGTGGTTGTAAACTGCGTGGTTGGAAACCCAACTGCATGACGCAGAGAGGCATTGAACATAAAGGCACTGACCAGAAAGCAACTTTCTTTGTTCATTCTATTCTTTCATTGAAATAGAGCTTTCTCACAGGATAGTTTAATGCTCCCAAAGTCATTATGAAAAATAACTCAAGGGAATCGTACAGTTGCTATACAATAAAGAGGGAGAAAGTTTATCAATTAATTTTATTATGATCTTTAGTTCATGTAATACCATTTAATAATTCATGCATTTATTAGCCACAAATAATGTTTAATTTTAATCAATAATATCTTTTTTTCCATTTTTCCAGGTCCTAGTGAAGTGGTATAACATCTATAACGCCCCCGGCGGACCCAGCTCACATGCTGAGTGGAATCTTTTTGTCACATGTTTCATGACTCTCATGGGATACAACACAGAGCGGCTGACATGGACGCGCAATGTGAGACCACAGAATCATTGATCAGCTTTCCAAAAGACTAAATAGCCAAAACTATATGGAGACGCAAACATCACCACCATATTTGCTTGTTGAATATCTCCTTTCAAAACCATGGGCATTAATGTGAGGTCTGTCCCTCTCTTGCTGCTATAATGCTCTCCACTCTTCTGGGAAGGCTCTCCTTTAGATTTTGGAGCAAGCCTGTGGGTATTCGTTCCCATTCAGCCTTAAGAGTGTTTTTGAAGTCGGGAATTGATATTGGGGAGAATGCCTAGTTCCCAACTGGCATTCCAATACAACCCAAATGTTGAATTAGGATGAGGTCAGCTCTGTGCAGGCCTGTCAAGTTCTTCCACACCAAACTCTGCAAACCATGTCTTTATGGTCTTCTTTGTGCACTGGAGCATTGTCATGCTGACAGTGCTCCACACTACACCATGTGTAGTGTGATTGGGGGGAGGGGGTAATTGAGACCTGTGACAGCAAGCATTGGTGCATGGTCCATCATAGTCCTGAAAGTGGGGCAAGATAGTCCAAAAGAAACCTTTTATACATATGGGCTTCCCGTACACATGATTGAAAATTTGACACTCACTTTCATATACAACTGCTTTGATGACCCAATTTATAAATGGGTATCATGAAATTTTCATTTGACCTTTTGGCCTCTGAACCTCCCCTCATGTCTTCCACCAGCTCTACTTTGAAGTGCCTCTCTCTCCGGTGATTGCAGCCAAGAAGGCTAGACCATCTGAAGGGGGTTCTGATGAGGTGGGTGTTTTTATATATCAGCTGACATGGCTTAATTAGCTAATTTTTTAAAAAGTAGGCTGATTTTTGTCTAGTCCTGAACCACCTCCAAACATAAGTTCTGTAAAGACTTGAATTAAAATAATTAAATAGTGTTAGATATGGTAAAGAAAGCGAAGCAGTGAAGAGCTACTAGTAAAATGTGACCATGAAATTATGACAAGTCACACTAACTATAATAGATAAGGTGAAAACAATAAATAGTGTCAACAGTGAAATTCGAAAATATGTTTTTCCATTCCTCAGAAAATTGCTGAAAGTGTCATTTACATTTGTTAATTTTATAATTGTTCTGTGGTTGACTGAGGTAAAAGGTAACTGAACTTGTTCTTATATAGTGCTTACCATGCAAGGAATGATTACTTGAATAAATAAATAAAAGTCTTATCTTTAGCACTTGATATGGGGCTCTTAAACATAGAATAAAACATAGAATATATTAAAAAAACCTATTCGTTTTTCTTGTCTTATTATAGGTAGTAAATGAAAAATGTTGGGACAATAAAAAGGTCCTAAAAACCTGTTTGGCAAGGCCCATTGTCTGTTGTCTTTTAATCTTTGTTTTTATTTTTTTTATTCAGTGTAAAGTGTCCATAAGTTTCTTGAAAGGTGGTATACAGAATTAAATTGCTCGTGTCAGCTGGAGTAAATTATAAAAATCTCTCCAACACATGACCTACATACACAAATCCTATATTAAGATAATTTCAACAGAATTGTCAACAGCACAAAACCCACAAAATAAGAATCAAGGCTTTAAATAGCTGAGGTGTGTCTTTATGGTAATTTTGGAAGCGAGTTTATTGTGAGCTCTTTAGGTTTAACCTCACTATACCCTGTCTTGCTAGGACTGGGACTATATATCGGGGTCCAATTACCACTGTCAGATGGTTTCTCAGCCTTCCTGTGGACCAGAAGACTCACCCTTATACTCTACTTTCAAAGGAGACTTTGAGACGGAACCACTCTCAACTGTATGTATCTAAGACTTAAGGAATGATTACATATATGCTGTTGTTTGCTACTGTTTTATTTAGTACCAGTTCTGTTTACAATATAGTATTTCCTCTTTCTTCTATTGTTTTGAAGTTGTGGCTTCTCCTCTCCCCCTTTCCTCTTGCTTTTCCTGGTGTTATATTTCCTGTTCTAATCTCTTCCCCTGTTATTCTCTTCTTCCTCCCCCAGATGTCTTCTCCATCCAGTCCCTCTCTGAGGTTGGACAGCTCAGCTCCTCTCTTTCCCCACATTCCTGCCCTCTTCTATGTTCTACACCTGCTCTACCAGGAGCTGCAGCTGGATCAGCTTCAGCGGGCTGGAGCTCGGTCTCTAGTCTGTCTGCTACAACAAATAGCTCGGTACATTTCTCTCTCTCTCTCTCTCTCTCTCTCTCTCTCTGTGTTGATGTGTGTTTGTCTTTGTGTGTGCGTGCGTGCGTTCCATCACCAACCTTGGAAGAAGGAAAAAATAGGTTCCTAGACCACAGTCTAATGCAATCTCAGTGTTTGCATGCATTATTCTTTTCTTGAAGCTTTCTGATAATTGGTGATGGACAGTAATTTGGAAAAGATTGTTGGAATATAATATTTACTATAAAGACACAAGTGTAGAACACAATTACAAGTGTTATTAATGGGGGTGGTAGAAGAACGTGCATTTATTTTGCACCTACGAGTGCTTGAGTATTCATAGGAACAAAAGCAGGAACATCATCAACATGTTCCATTTATCAAGGCAAACACACAAAAAGAAAAATCTACCCACGTTTCTGCCTTGTTCAACCACGCCCTCTTTGTAATGGTACTTCATGTTTGGCTCTCACTATCAGAAAATGACATATTGTTTAATCGAACTCGATGAATAATCCACCCTCTCGCTTTGTGGTATGTTCAAGTAAATGCCATCAAAGAGGCTAACAAGTCAAGTGGTCATTTTGACTAGTTCTCATTGATAATAGCAGCATAGATGAAGAGGTGGCATAAAGAAGCACTCTGAATAGCGATAATTAGGTCACATTGAGTGAAGCGTGTGGGTGAGAACTGATTTTTATTTTGTCTCTATAGCATACAATAGAATTGCACCTTTAGAGCCAAAGCCATAATACAAATTATGCCTTTGATAATTTGTTATACTTATTCATATCTATAATTTTTTTTAAAGTCTTATGGCTATATTGCCTACTTTCAGATCTTTTGAGACATTTCATAATTTCAAGTATGATGATATTTTACGATTATTCAATGTAGAAAAACAGTGTCTCAATAATATTGTATAAAAACCTGTAATGATAAAGCTGCTGCCTCTCCATTCTCTATATGCAGTTACACAGGGGCTATTGGAGGAGCAGTAAACCTTTATGACATTTTTTTTAGCTGAAAACATTTTTTGTGGAAATAGAGTAAAGGACCTAATTGTCTTTGTGACAAAATAAAAGTGAGACGCATTAGACAGCCTCTTCTAGGATGAAAATCTATGTTTAAGGGAGGCATAGCTCAGTGGGTAGAGCGGTCGTCTGGCATTCGGAGGGTTGCAGGTTCGATCCCCGGTCCTGCATATAGCATGTACTATATATGTACATGACTATTGCGGAAGCCCGCAATAGTCAATTTGAGCCAAGCTGACAGGGAGTTAGACATTTTGAAATTTTGGAATTCAAAACAGAAACATGTTTTAGTTAATTTTATGTTCTTTTCTCCACAAAATGATATATTCAGATTCCTGACAGGTTGTTGGTCAACCTGTGTGTGTGTGTGGGGGGCTCTCTGTGTGTGTGTGGTGGTTGTTGTTGGGTCAGAACTCAAGATGGATTCAATTAGTCTGCTAATCTTTTTCTTCTTTGATTTTTAATTATTGTTGTGATGCCCAAGTTGTTGCAACACTGCCACCCTTTTAGAATAAAATGATCCTCAGTATAATTGGTAGGTTTGTGTGATGTGCCATCTTTCCCTAATAATCTTGTGTGTGTGTTCCTATGACTGAAAGACAGAAGATCTGTGAAATCTGCCCTTATGACCGTGATCTGTCCTGTTTTCAGTATAGATTAGGATTTGGATCATCTTCTAATGTGCAACCAATTTAAGAAAGCTGAGCCTGTGTAGCTCTGTCCCCGTTGCTGGTGTCATTGTTGGTGTGTGGATGCTATATTATATGGCCTGAGTTAATTAGACTAACTCAGGACAGTTGAATTGGTCCACACCCTACTCTGCCACATACATTTGTAACTACAAATCCACCAACTGGTGTTCAAACACACACACACACACACACACTGACACACACATAGCTGAAAGATGTGTGGGAGATCCTGGCAAACAGATTAAAAATATTGATTTTCTAATGGTAAGAAGAATAGTAGCATCCCTCAGCTCTTAAGTAATCTGAGTCAATTTCTTGATTAGAAAGAAATGAAATGGAGCAAGTCAGATATCAGAGAACCTTTCTCAGAGAGTTCCGCCATTTTTAGATTTGATTTATATCATTGTTGCACCACCCATATGGGAAGAGTCAGGTGCTGGAAAGACAGAATAGCTGGTAAAAGGTAACATTTTTTATTCCTTCTATAACACTGTCTGTGTTAGTAGGTTAAGAATATGATCTGCTCTTGGGCTAATAGTTTAATTAGTATCAATAGTATTTAAAACCCCAACGACTAATGTTTCTGATTGATACATTGTTACTAAGATTTCGTTTATGCGAAAAAAATCCAGGTACATCCTATTCTGTAACTCAAGTCATGGCATCTGGAGCCAAATCAGTAGTGATTCACACTCTTGATAATCATGGTCTTTGATAAAATTAGGAAGCTTAGCTCAGGAAGTAAGGGCGGTAATCTATCTGGTAATCAGAGATCGGTAGTTTGATCCCCGGCCTCTGCAGAAAGCATGTCGAGGTGTCCTTGAGCAAGACTCTAAGCCCCTAACTGCTCCTTGAGTGCTGCATGGAAGTTGCACTCACTGCTTCTATACAATAGGATGGGTTAAATGCAAAGAACAAATTTCACCGGCCTTGGTTGTGGCAAACAGCAATTCTATTTGATTCTACATGCCTTCACTGTTAGGATACAAGATTTAATTACTCTAAATCCAAGAGGTTTGTTAGGAATAGAAAAATCTTCAGTGTTGTTGCCAATCTATGCACTGCCAAATGTTTTTAAAAAAAGTTGGATATAAGTTTTTGGTTGTTGTTGGTAATATTTATTGGTGAATGTCTTCTACAAGCCTTATGTCTGTCATATCTACAAAAATAACTTTCTTTGCCAAACTCACTACCACTTGCTGCCTTCTACATTTGGCTTCTATGGTAGAAATGTGAAAAAATATATTCATTATAATTTTCCTGATAAAGTTAAACCCAATGTTATCATTTGAATAAGTTTTCATGATTTTAATATGTATAGGTTAGCTATTCTAAATACACAAGCGACATAGAATAGCAGGGTGTTGGTTTGCAGGTATGTCTTTATAATTTTGACTATAAAGATGAGTTAATACATTTAAACTGAAGAAAAACAATCTTTATCTCATCTTTTTCCTCTTTTCAGAGACCTCCAGTTAGACGAGTATGTGGATTTGTATTGGAGAGACTACCCACCGTTAATCAGCAGCTTCTCGGAGAGTTGCCTTATAGACCAGGGTAGGGGCCACTAATGACCACTAATGACCATCACCAGGAGACAGGGAAGATGTGTAATGGAAAGTAGTAGAGGGCAACAGAATGTTTTTTTATTCAGAAAGACCAGGGCTTATTGTAAACTCTTTCAAATATGTCAGCAGGGCTTTGTAATTGTGTCTTTGAAAGCACTAGAATTTTACTCCCATTTTCTTACCTTTTTTCATCACTTTGAAAGTTTTATTTTTATTACCTCTTTTCACTCCTCGTTAAGTTTTATTATTACAGTCACTACTACTACTACGTGTACTGCTGCTATTAATGTCTTGATGCATGCTCAATAATCCAGGTATGGAAATCACAAAAAGAGGTGAATCATTTGGAATTTGGTTGAGTGACGAAACATATCTGAATAAACTTCTGATCCAGTTGAACTGATTCACCTCTTTTTGTGTACTGCTATTAATGCTGATGATGAAAACAACCGTGACAATACTAATGTAAATGCATTTGCTTTGAGAAATCACTTGGCTCCTTGTCAGTCCATCTGAAATTATTCTTAAAACACAGCAACATCAGGCTTTTTTTTCTGTTTAACTTTGCCTCCTCTCTTGCTCACCACTCTCCCTCACCCTTCTCCTTCTTCTCTTCTGTCTTCATGTCGTTTTATTCCCTCTATACCTCTGAATGTTTCACATGCTGGTTCAATCCCTCAGCCCAGATTGGACAGATGCAACATCCATCATTTTTGAGGGCGGAGCCTCCCATTGTGTTTGATTGGCTCAGCAGCTGCGTGCGAGGGGAGGAAGTCCAGCCCTTTCCTTTTCTGCAGGGCATCTGTGACAGGACCAGGCTCTTGGCTCTGGTAAGGCCACCCTGTGGTACTCTTATCACTTCCCCGTTAAGTCAAATGATTCGTTCAAATCTTCTCGGGTCAAATTTCAACCCAGTAACTTGACTTTTTTTTCACTTAAATAGTTGACTGTAAAACCCTAACTCTCATTTTAGAGTTGTAATTTCTAGGGTACCAAATGGTACTGATTGAAACAATGTCCACCCCCCCAACACACACACACACACACACACACATTCTTCGTTTAAGACACATGTATAGTGGGCAGTGTTTTATTTTGTTTGTTTGTTTGTTTGAAGCCATGGATTTAGGGGGCGAAATGTTAGACTTGATAAAATCCTCCTGTAATATACCACAACCTTCCATCCCACACACTCATGTCCCTATTTCATATGATCCACAGTGCAAAACAGAAACATGTACTTTTCAAAATGAAATTTTGACATTTACAGAATGGTACTTCCATATAATTGTTTATCTGTTTCTGTTGGTTGGTTTGTCATCCTGAATGTCACCTCTAACTTGGTGTTCCAAGTGGCCAGTAGTCATGTGACTTCTATATCTGTGTGCATGCGTGTGTATACTCAGAGACAAAGGGGTTGAATGAGTTCAATTGTGACAAAGATATGGTCAGACACTCTGAATACATTGTGTCTGTATACGTGTGTACATGTAATTTTATCCCCGAGTGCACAACAAAGGAACTCTTTACACCATAGAGGGCGCCCTATGTGTTCATGTGTGCCGTTTGGTATGTGTCTCTGTGTGTTTGTATGAGACTATCTTGCCACACAGAAAGACTCTGACCTTGTCTCTCCCCAGGACCATTCTAAAGGTCTATATCTGTCTGTCAACCCACCCTAATGTAATCTGCCTGGAATCCCTCCCTAGTTAAAATATGAAGTTTTTTTTCCTTGAAGGAACAGTTTCGGGCTGCAGGAGCTCAGTGGTGGTGTGTACTTCAGGAACTGACAAGTTAGAGGCAGCAGTTTTGAACCCATTCTAATCTTCTGATTACTAGATGGCCCCCCTATCTCCTGAACTATCTCATATATTTGACTAGTATACAATTTAGTCAAGAAAACCACCAATGGTGGGGTGAGTGCCCAACAAATAAGGAGCAAGATAATCCATTAATTCAAGTGATTTCTTCCAACCTTATGCAGGGGCGGCATAGCTCAGTGGTAGAGCAATCGTCTGGGAATTGAAAGGTTGCAGGATCGATCCCCACTCCTGCATACAGCATGTCGAGGCGTCCTTGAGCAAGACGCTTAACCCCTAACTGCTCCCTGAGCGCCATATGTTGGCAGCTCACTGGTCCTGTACAAGAGGATGGGTTAAAATGCAGAGATATCCAAATGTCCCCTTGTGAGACTGATAAGGGAATCCATTTTTAATTTTTTTGGATAAGCTCGTTTTATGGTTCATGCAATCATCATCTGCCAAGTGAACTTAACATTGAAGAACATTTGGATATATATATATATATATATACTTCCGCTACACACAAGTACTGGACGTTAACCTGATGTTTCAGCAGTCTATCTAAGAGAGCTCAAGTGGTCATTGAAATATGTACAGTCATTTTTAACGGTCAGTTATGGTTGCTTCCTAATATGGGTGGCACAGTGGTCACAGTTTGCACTGTAGCCTCACAGCAAGAAGGTCCTGGGTTTGAATCCCAGGCCGTTTTAGGTCCATTCTGTGTGGAGATTGTCCCCGTGTCTGGATGGGTTTCCTCTGGATGCTCAGGTTTCCACCCACGATCAAAAAGACATGCATGTTAGGGTTAATATTCCTACCTGTGCCTCTGAACAGAGCAAAAGGAAAAAGAACTGGTCCTTGGGTGCTGCAGCCACTCACTACTCCAGTACATTAAGATGGGTTAAATGCAGAGAACACATTTCATTGTATGTATGTGCAATGACAAATTGAATAAAGCTTCTTCCATACAACTTCCTGCAACAAAACCTACAAGTGATATCCAGTAGGAGTCACTCCACTGCTGTGCACCAAATGAGAGGGAACCACAGAAAGTTAAAATAATTCATTTGGATACTACGTTTATTGAGAGAAACATTTAATCACTCATGTAGGTGACATTTTTAGTCTCAACTGACTGCAAGTATCTCCACCCTTATAAATATGAATGACATAACGGCTGAAAATAACAATCATTTTCATATTCAAATTGCTGTGACTATTAACTTAAGTTAAAATGATCATGTGTGCTATTCACACAGGATTGGGGACTAGTTGCAAATCACAGCATTGTAAGATGATGACAGACGTACTCCTAGACCCCCGCCCCCCTCAATTTCAGGATTTGTCGTTTTCTCTTCACATAGATGGCCTCTTTGACTCCCTGTTCAAACCAGTGTTCCTCCCCATCCCTTCTAACACAAGTCACATGGTTATTTATCTTTTTTAAATTGATAACACATTTACTAATACATATCATGGATATGCTTAACAACTGCCAATCATGAAGCTCACTCTTGTCTTTGCATTTATTGCAGTTATACTTAGATCTTCTCAAAGGAGCATTTCTGAAGAATAATTTATTTAAGTGCAGGGGGCTATGTCTGCCCAGTGGTGGAGTGCATATGTCAGGAACTGACGAGCCAGATGTAGTGGGTTCAAACCCACTGCGGGGCATCAGAAAAGGCATCTGGCCTTAATCCCCCAAACTTCATCTATGTATGTGTCGGTCCCCACAACAGGGGGACTAATCGTAACATGTAAAATAAGACCTCAATGTATTCAAGTATAAAAGGATTGACACGTTGCAACAATACAATGAGTTCTTTAAGGGATTATGAGGACACTTATGCATTCTTTTATGTGTTTTTGAGTATACTACTAGGTGGAGTACAATATTAGAGTTAAGAAATGAAATAGATAAATAAAATGATTAATTTACTGAAAGATAGAACATTATTTAAGATGGCTCTTTTTTTTCTTGGAGTGCTGTATGAGGTTTTGAACAACTCTTTTATTGACTAGACTTGATGTTAAAACTCAGCTTCTTTCCTTCTCTCTCTTTTGCCTTCTCTCTCAGAGTTATGCTCTCTATGTTGTTGGAGATGAGACTGCCACCTCGATTAATGTCTACAAATATCTGGCCAGACTCTCTGCTGGTAAGTGCAATGCTGTGTGTTTGTTTCTTTGATTAGCTTAGAATATAATTCAAGTTTGATGTTTGTGTCTGCTTTTGTGCTCTCACTCACATGACGGGGCAACGTGATTTGCCTTTTTTGCATGTGTGACTCCATGCACGTGCCTCCATGCTTGTCTGTGTTAACATTATTGACAGCCATTCCTTATTAGCTGCCAGTTCCATGGTTCTTTGCTCCAGGGCCCTGTGAAGAGAAAGGAGACTGACGCAGGCTCTTGGATTAGTTGTCTCTGCTCATTTTCTTTTGTTTTGGGCCTGAATAACAGAGCTCAGTCAGGACACAATGACTGCCCTGCTGTCCTTAACTATTTGTCAACAAACTGATCAAATGACATATCCACCAACTCCCCCATAGACACAAAATAGGATATTGACTTTTTGTTGATTGTATCAAGAGTGTGTATGTGTTCATTTGTTTAAAGAGGTCAGGTAGTGTGTATGCATGGACTGTATACTTATAACTATGCATGAGCAATCTCTCAGAAATGATGCTTCTCAGGACTACATAACTTTTAAATCTCTCAAAGAAAGATGCTACCATAGCTGAAACTGATGAAATTGACATGCATTAGCATTGCTATTTTCAACAACAAACCTTTGATTGATGGCTAACATTTGAGTAAACAGTACATCCATGAAATTGAAGATATTGATACACAACTCTATTTGGAACAAATATAAAGTCAAAACCAAGAAAAGAGAGCAAATACTTTGATTACAGCCTCAGATCAATGTATAAATTTTGAACCATTTTCCTATAGTTTATATAATCAGTGTTTTGGATGTTTTGCTATAACTTATATTCATTGTATATATTCTGCTCGACTCCCTATGTATAGTCATTTAGTAAATCATTGAGAGGATATTTTAAATCTGTCTCTGCTTGTCCACTCAGCACCTATTAGGTGTCTATCTGCCTGAAATAGCGATCCCTCCTCAGTTACTGTCATGTTTTTTTCTGGACAAGGTTATTTCCATTGAGTTTTTCTTCATAACAGATTAATGATCTAAGGATATGGGGTGTTCTATATTGTACAGAGTGCGGTTTTGATCGTTAATCTTGTTGGGATTAGGTTGCAATTCAGGGCTTTACAAGTAAATTTGAATGGACATTATCTGACGGCTGCCCTGAACTGACACTAGTCCCATAGATGATCATGGTATGAACTTTGTAAGTTTTATAACCAATTTACTGTGAATCCGATTGTTACTCATTTTGCTAGTAGTATACCCGACAGAGGTCAGGCAATCTGCATCGAGCAAAAATTGAAAATCCAAAAATTGAGGGCTGGTTCTAACGGGTTCAGGAGTCTAGGTAGAGAGGCAGGCAATCCGGCACTATGGTCCAGGTCAGAAAATTATATGTGAAGATCTGGCGTTAAATGTAGAGATGACCAGGGTTCTTGTAGGTCAGGGGATGAACGAAAATTGCTTCCAGGTGCTCAATTACCTCATCAAGCAAAATCGCCCTCAGGTGCGGTGATGGAGGGCACGCCATGCCCAGGCTGAGTGAGTGTGTGTGTGTGTGTGTAGGCAGAGCCATAACAGTGTATTACAGATGAACTTCAAATACACGGGAAATGTCTAGCCCATGGAAATAGGTACTATATGGGAATGTAGTGCATGACTACATGCAATAAGATTTATTTATTTATTTATGATGAATTTTGAGGGGCAGCATGGCTCAGTGGGTAGAGCGGTCGCCTGGCGATCGGAAGGTTGCAGGTTCGATCCCCGGTCCTGCAGAGAAGCGTGTCGAGGTGTCCTTGAGTAAGACACTGTTCCCCTAACTGCTCTGCCCTGTGATAGACTGGCGACCTATACAGTGTACCCCGCCTCTCGCCCAATGAGAACGGAGATAGGCTCTAGTTCCCCCGCGACCCGATTTCGGATAAGCAGTTGACAGTGGATGGATGGATGATGAATTTTGTGCATGCTCATTTTGGGCATGGTTGACATCCAGCTATTGTACAAAGCTGGGCATCAGTTTTGTCTGGTGACATAGCCGGAGTGGGAAACCTGAGAGGGGTGAGTGGTGAGCACTGAGAGCATGGAGGTGGGCAATTGTATGAACAGTGGTACAAAACACAATAATAAGGAATAACTATTGGTCCATGTAAAAAATGCAACCCGTTTAACACATCTTTCTTCAGTTTGGTGGAGATTTTGATACTTCCTTTTTAGCATTTTTACAAACATCCAATTTTTTTTAATTTTAAATCACACTGATTCATAACATAGACCCCAAAAGCTAAACAATTGAGAGGGCTGAGAAGGCAAGTCTTAATGGAAGGGCTTTTTCAATAAAATGGGAACTTAAGATGGCAATCTAAAAAATATTCTTGCTTAAATAGATAATTATTAAAATAGCATCTTTTTGATGACTATTGTGGCAGCCCGCCTGATTCACTGATGAGAGGACTTGCATTTGCACTAATACAGAGAAATACAAGCATGTCTATTGACATTTTCACCAAAAATGCCAGCAATTCAAAGCTAGTGATATTTTTTTCCATCACTTAACTGTGGTTGGTCCATCAGTGAGGGCTGAAGCAATTATATACTTTGTCTACCATTCTTGTGTCAGATGACTCCTGGGAAGCTGTCAAAAAAGAACACAACCAGTCATTGAGAATTCCACATCAGTGATTGAATGCATAACGGTATTGAATAGCATCCCTCTTCTGTATCACAATTTTTCTCCTTACATTGCAGGTCAGAAGTCCTGTCACAGTGAACCAGCCAGCAGAAGGTAATTCAACAGCCAGCCATGGAAAGTTCAATTTGAACAATTTATGAACCATTTAGGGGACTTTTATCTTGTGAGAATACAAAATTACCCTGTTCTTTCAGATTTTTTGTGGTGTATCCTGGCCACATTTGGTTAGAATCAGTATTTATCTATTTAATAACTCTAACTTCAACAAGCTTGCTCTTGTTTTACTACCCTGTTCGAGAGGAGAATATCAACACTAAAAAGCCTTGAACAGAAAATAGGATGCAAACTTCCACTCATAATGAGCTTTGTTGGAGGTCGCAGATCTGTTGGTCCAAGTTTATATATTCATAAATGTTAAATTGACTGAATGTAATTCCGTCAATTATTATGTTTTGTTTCTGTACTGATCTTTTTATTCATTCACATGATGACAATATAATTGAATTATGTGAAAATTTCAGTTTTCCTGGTTTAGCTATTTTTTTATCCTATCCTTATCGGATTGTTTTCTAAACACATTTATCCTTTTTTGAAAGGTCTGATTCTAGCTCACCTTACCTAAATGTATGGGTTCAGTTGAGAATTCATTTGCTTATCAATATTATTACTAACATGCAGTGTATATTGATTCTAGACAGAGCAGTGTTAAGGTTGACTTGTCCAGTGAGAGTCTGGCAGAGAAGCTGGTGGTCTGGCTCACCGCAGAAGGTAAGACAAGCCAGTACTGTTTTAACCTTATTCCACTAGTGAAAATTACCGTTCTTTTAACACTGATTTTGAACCCCGATCTTGGTTTGTGTGCAAACGGGTACCCTGACACTGTCTCCAGGACCTACTCAGTGCCACTACATGCCATATATCCACTGATGTGTTTAGTGAATTTTTAGCAAGCTTTGATATCCAAAAATAACATATATAAAATGAGTTGTAATTTCATTTTGCTGGTTCTAAGGATGAAACAATGTCCCTGTATACAGGACTATATAATTCAAAGAGTTGACGATGAAATGAAGAGTGGTTTGGAATTCTATCATAACTTTATCTTACAATGTCAATAATTGCACTAAGAGTGTCTGCTATCATGAGTGCTATTATAATTCTATAGTAACAGAAAAGAGCTGCTATGTATACCCTTACAAGTTTACAATAAATTGCAAGATTAAGTAAATTAAAAAGCATAAAAATGTCATTTTAATTCATCTAGGTTTCACATTGAAAGACCTGGAGTCTGTCCCTTTTGGCGTTGCTCTGCCCATTAGAGAAGCCATCTACCGATGCCGGGAGCAGCCATGCTCTGATTGGTCGGAAGAGGTCTGTCTGCTGATTGGACGACAGGAGCTAACCAAACAAGCTCATAAAATGACCCCTACAAAGGGCAAAACTGTGAGTGTGGCCAGAGTAAGGACTCAGAGCTTTTCTCTTACTGGTGAAGTTTGTGTGTGTCAAGACACTTTGTCATTTGGGCTGTCTGCATGTGTCCAATGTATTTTCTTAAAATCCTAATGTGGTTAGGTGTACAGTATATGCACTATTTTTTGTGTGTGTATACACACACATATACACATGTAGTGATGTATACATTACATTACAGGCATTTAGCAGACACTCTTATCCAGAGCAACCTACATGTATACAAGTATTTATGTATGTTCAAAAAAATGTGTTTGTTATCTTGATTTGCATCTCTTCAAAAAATCTGTGTATCTTCAAGGGAATTTGTGTAAACGTGTGTGTTTCCATGTGTTCCGTATGAGCGATTTGTATTTCGAAAATACCTGTGTATATTCAGTCTGTAGGTTCAGGCCTGACCCTGGAGCCTCCTGCCACCACAGAGGCAGATGAAGAGGAAGATGGGATGTCTGATATCATCCAGGAGGTATCATTCCAACTCATTGCAAATTACAGACAACTGGCAAAGTCCTGCTGTAAAACCTTATAAACACAGAGTGGTAATCGCTGCCTGTCGAGTATCAAGATTAAGGTGCAGATGGAGTTGTCCTGATGGCTCAACTATACAAGTAACATACCATGTTGACTTTGAACTTGGTAGCATGCCCTGGGTTTGTATCTAATCCACATCCTCTCTCAGGTTTGTTAAAGCAAAAAAAAACAATAATTACATTACAGGCATTTAGCAGACGCTCTTATCCAGAGCGACATACATCAAGTGAGCAGTTAGGGGTTCAGTGTCTTACTCAAGGCATGCTATGTGCAGGACCAGGGATCAATCCTATAATCTTCCGATTGCCAGACGCCCGCTCTACCCACTGAGCTATGCCGCCCATCAATCAGATTAGTGTGGATTTAGAGATTATTTTGTATCTATTTCTTAATCCTCTCTATCTGTATGTGACAGCTTTGTGTGTGTAGAGTACCCTTAGTGAAGCATTTCCTGTAGCATTTCACATTGCTGTTTCCCATGAAAAACTAACTTGAAATTGAACAGATTCATCAGTATATGAATAAAATCGGCAGAAAAAGGATTTTAGATGCTCTCCAATCAAGTTATAAAGCAGAAGGTCTCTGTTGGTGGTCAGATTACAGTATAACCATAGGTCAATTATTGTGTCTAATAAGTAGCTAAGAATCAAACTTTCATTAGATAAGGATTTGCAGAAGGCAAACAGACCTTTAAATGATAATAAAGGGCAGCAGGAGCATCAAATGTTGGCCACCCCATCATGAGAGATTTCTCCTCTCATTGTCTTTAGGTGACAGGGCTGATCTGGAGTCAGGATCTGCGGGTCCAAGAGGTCAGGAGGCTCCTTCAGAGCTCCAGGCCAGTCCGAGTCAGCGTGGTCCAACTGCCAGAGGTCTCAGACCATGAGTACATAGAGGAGAAAGAAAACAAGTCTGTATCTCAGAAGGGTTTATGCATGCCTATATGTACGTGTGTATGCGGAAATATTTGCACTTTTCCCCTGATAGGCACACAAGGTCAGGAAGTTGCACTGATGGGTCTCACTGTCTCCCTGCCTGTATTACATTTCCATTTGTCTTTAATTTTGTGTGTTTTACTATCTCCTCTTTTTTCTTTTTGTCATACCCCGCAACACACACACAACATAATTAAGGAAAATTCATTAAAATTACGACTACAAATGGAGACTCATCAAGATGTCATATAGCTTTTGTCTATAATCTGATGGTGCGTTGACACTGTTTTATTTCAACTTGCTGTTGTTGACGTTCACAACCCCAGCAGTTTGTTATTTTCTCCTCTCTACCAGTCAGTCGATGGGTCTCTTACTTTCTTTCTTGATTTATATTAAAATGATGGAGTTTGGAGGTTGTTGTGATTGGATGTAATAAACATTATTTTAAGTCTCTCTCTCTCTCTCCTCCACACACACACTCTCACTCATTCTCACTCTTTCTCTGTCTGTCTCTCTTTCAGACTCCTCCAGTTATGCCAGAGGACCATGGCTCTCCCAGTAGGCCGAGGCTTCTTCACCCTGTTCTCCTACCACCCTGTACCAACTGAACCACTGCCTGTGCCCAAACTGAACCTCACGGGTAACTTATTCACAACCAACACATCTGCCCTTTATGAGCGGCAAAATTACCAAAATGATATAATATAGCACAGGTAAGACCAATTAAAATGCGTGCACGTGAAAACCAAGAGATAAAAATTCTCAAGAGGGGCTAAAAGGGTTGCAATGATAAGAACTCACTTTGCATTTTTTATAAATATTTGATGCTTCATCCATTTCCTTATCAGTTTTTATGTGTTTGAATAATCCTGTTGAACTATCCTAACTTCTTTTACCCAGAAATATATTTCTCTGCATCCATTTCACTCAGGTCGTGCCCCTCCTCGAAACACCATGGTGGATCTCAACAGTGGTAACATTGATGTCCCTCCAAACATGACTAGCTGGTCCAGTTTCCATAATGGAGTAGCTGCTGGACTTAAGATAGCTCCTGCTTCTCAGGTCTTTAGTTTAATTCTGTCTGTCATTTTTTGAAGTGCGTCTGAGTGTGTGTGTGTGTGTTTTGTCTAACAGTTAGAACTTTGTTGATGTATGTGAATGCATGGATCACACTCTGTCAATTGTTCTTAACCCCATCACCCCAAAACACCCAAGATAGCGGACCAACATTCATGATGAATGGTTTTTTTTTCTATGACTTTAAACATTTGTCTTACAGGACCCTAAGAAAGTTAAATTGCAATGTTTGGAGATTTTAAAGCAATGTGTCCTCCTGAACACCCTATGAAGAAAAACTGGTAGTTTTAGAGCTGGAAATCAGTGCTTGATGAGTGCCCTGTGTTTAAAAAAAAAGGTAGCTGAAAGCTTGGAGAAGACTCATGGTAGTTGTTGTAATGCAGCAAGACAAGTTTAACAACAAAATCAGATTCCTTCTCCCTGCTTTCTCTTTATTTATAATTTAATAATCTAGAGATATAGCATACATAAGTTCCTTGTTATCAATGCTCTTAATCACTCCGGTTTTGTTCGTTACCTTTTTTTGCTCTGACAAAGAAGGCTTTGCTTTTGTTTTCTCTTTGATCCAGTCCCTCCTTTATCTTCACTGGTAGTACAAGAGGTAATGGTGATGAGCTGTGTGTTTCAGTGAAATTTAAAACAAATTTTCTTCAAAAAGAGACAGTGCACTCACACAAGTCTTTTAAAGGTCAGGTCCATTGGGTCAAGAGTGCTCAAAACATTACCTTCTCTTAGGAACAATGCAAAAATACAGTTAACGCTTTATTTGTCGATGAGACACTGCCAGAATAAATTTCTACTCATTCCATTTAGCCAAGTGTGACATCGGAGCCATTCCCTGTTCAGATTTGCTGCACTAGGTGATGTAATGCACCTCAAGTAATTATGTCTTTAACTTCAGTTTTAGTGCCAGGGTCGTACATGTGAGTAACATGCTAAATGGAGTGCGAGGTCATTCATTGCAAACCATAGTTACCTCTCATTGAAAGTGATGATGAGTGGCTTCTCTGCATCCTCTGTGAGTTCAGTCAGTCTGGTATCAAATTTTTGCTTTACTGGAGATTTACACTGTTATAAAAATTCAGAATAGATACTTGATATATTGGTATCATATATATTCTTTTTTCTCCTCACTCCTTTTCAAGAGGAAAATGCTTAGCCTTTTCTAAATTATCTGTCTGTTAATTAGAAAAAAAGGTCAGTTTTATGTATCAAAATTAGTTCCCATATTATGGGGGTGGACATAGACCTAGGATAAAGTCTGCTTACCCTTCCTGATGCCCTGCAGTGGGTTTGAACTCGCGTCTCCTGATTTATCGTTTCTTGAAACAACACTCTGTCATTGATCTACTGCAGCCCCAATAAACGTCTTATTTCTTAAATATACTGACATCTTTTAAAAACTATACTCTAGTATGCCTTCCTTTTCTCTGAATAATATGTGAAGAAAATGATTCATACCCAGCCTAATAGTTTTGGGCCAATGATCATTCATTCACCAATACATCCTTTGTCGGTGTAGAAATGACATGATCTCGTTTGCAGACCCACTTCAAGGGGGTATACTGCCTTCCTCCAGTCTGTCATTCTGACACTTCTCCTGGGAACTGCTTTGGAGTCACCTTGTGCTGTTATGTCTCATATCATACTCAATCACACAGAAAAGCTCTCACCTTATTCTATGAAGTTTATGCTCTAGTTTTTATACCCCTACAATTCCATTGTTACTTTAATTTCTTTCTTTTTTTAAATGCTTGTTAGAAAAATAAGTTTGTTAAAATTTAATCATAAATATGGTTGTCCCAACCTGACCTCCTGTGCTAAGGAAATGTGACTCTGTATTTCTTTTAAGGTGGATTCAGCCTGGATTGCCTACAACAAGCCAAAGAGCCCTGAGCTGGCTAATGAATATGCAGGCTTCCTTATGGCCCTTGGCCTCAATGGACACCTGACCAAGCTGGCCACGCTCAACATACATGACTACCTCACCAAGGTACAAACCTGCAGGCACACACACACAGCCCCTTACCCTACCCATATCCTCCAGGACTATATGCCTAATCTTAACCCTAAATTTATCTTTAAACAAATTTAAATTTTAGCCTTTACCCTTGATCAAAATTATAACCTTAATTTTAAATGATCACAAAGCGTTCATACATCAATTCAACGCTCACACTCAAAAACAGTCTTTTTTTCCTGGACATAGTTTTTTTAGCCCCTGGATCAAACTGAAATTTAGTTGAGATTCTCAATCTCAGTTGCAATCTCACATATAATTTCTGTTTAATGTAGGACTAGGTTTAACAGATGTTTGTGGAAAACAGCCCAGTGTTATGCACATTATTTTGAGCCTTGAGAATTTTTCCTACTAACCTCACAATTGGTGCACAAATAATCCATTGGTGCAAAAATTAATAAAAATGGCTTATAAAATGTTAATGTTAAATGTTTGCGAATATAAAATGTGTGTGTGTGTGTGTGTGTGTGTGTGTGTGTGTATGTGTGTATGTATGTATGCAGATATGCAAAGCTACCGCGGCCACCTAATGGTAGTAATTAAAAAGAACATGGTATGGCCCAATGGGTAGAGCGTTCATCTAGCAAATGGAAGGTTGCAAGTTTGAGCCCCGTACCTACAGAGAAGCATGTTGACGTGTCCTTGAGCAAGACGCTGTTCCTCTAACTGCTCTGCCCTGTGATGGACCGGCGACCCTTCAATGGTGTATCCCTGCCTTTTGCCCAATGAGAACTCAGATGGGCTCCAATTCCCCCGCGACCTGATATCGGATAAGCGGTTGACGATGGATGAATGGAAAGAGAGACCTGAAAAATGGTCCCGCTTTCTTGGTCTTTGATATGACCTTAGCAGCAGCATTTTGAATGAGCTGAAGTTGTTTAAGCTTTTTATTGAAGAGACCGGAGAAAAGACAGTAGTTTTGTGAGTCGGCTTAGATATGCAGCTGTCTATGATGACAAATACATCCCTGTCTTATGAACAGGACTTGAAACAATTGAGGACTTAGCTGGAAATTCCGACCTCTTTTTCTAGTCTGAGTGGCAGTATTAATTACATGGTTGACAGTGTCAAAAGTAGTGATAAGATCCAGTAGAAATAGGAGTATTTTTATGGAAATCAATGTTATTTAGAATCTTAGTACTGTGAAGGAACCAGAAACCAGGTCAAAAGTTGTTAAAGTATCCGTTCGAGGTTAAAGATAAGAAAGAGTTGCCGGTAGACAACTTTTTCAATTATTTTCATAACGAAAGATACCTGTGATTATAGGTTTGTAGCTTCTAATCATGGGAACATCTATGCTAATCTTTTTTCAGAGCAGGCATAATAACGGCAGTTTTCAAAGCATTTGGAAAATTGCACGATAGGACTTGTTTTACTACTTGTAAATCTGTCACTAAGCAATTGGAAACAGTCTTTAAAAAATCTAGCAGAGCATCAAAGCAGCAGGTGAGCAACACGTGCACATATTGAAATTTAGTCTCCAGGGGTCTAATGAAAACTGTCAATTAAGATGAAAGTGTGCATTGTCTCTCTCAGGGATCTTTTTGGTTTCTCAAGGCTCTTCTCAGATGGTACTTTGCAGTTGGAATAGCCTAAATGGTAAAAGTAATTTTTTCTCTCTAAAACAGGCTTTTGGTATGACTTAAATATATTTTTGTCATAATGGAAAAGGTATACATTTAGACGAGTCAGATCACATATTATATTACAGGCATTTAGCAGACCCTCTTATCCATAGTGACGTACAAGTGCACAGAGTCAAGGTGCAAAAGGTACTGAAGCAACACGAGAGCTAGGTAAAGATCATAGTGCCAGAAGCAAACCACTTGCGGTTCCATCGATCAGCACTCCAACAACGTAAGTTAAGCTATTGAGTTGAAAACAAAATCAGTGCTGGCAAGTACCCTAGGAATGAAGTTACAATTACCCAACCCAAATCATAAATCATATTTATGTACAATAAGAGAATTGTGGGTAATTTCAGTGCTGCTTACATATTTGGTGTTCAGTGTACTGTAGTTCTCTTGAGATATTATAATTACAATGTTACTATTTCACTTAGCTGCATACATTTGGGAGATAATGCAACAGGCAAATTCAGGGTAGTTGCTAATATATAATAAGAAAACTCACTGGATAGAAAATGCCACTCAAAAATGCCAGGTTTCATAGTTGCATTCTTCACATGTAATAATGGGTTGATTATAGTACTAGAACCATTATGGTTTGAGGATTTATTAGCTATGTAGCTTTGTGTTTAAAGCATGTCACTTACACTGTCGGGGGAGTGGTTAAACTATCAGTCATGACTGATTGGGCTCTGTAAGTAGATTTTAATAAAGGAATTTACCAAATGTTAAAAAATGGTTTGTTGACCTATGGTTGTTCTGTGTTCTCCTCCTGTGCTAGGGCCATGAGATGACCAGTATTGGGCTTCTGCTAGGTGTGTCATCAGCCAAACTGGGCACCATGGACATGTCAATCACCCGCCTGCTTAGCATACATATTCCCGCTTTGCTCCCACCCACTTCCACCGAGCTTGACGTACCACACAATGTACAGGTGTGTTTGTGTATTTCTATGTATGTCACTGAATGGGTGGTGTAAAGTATAATGTCTAGTTTTGCGGGTGTTTTGGGGGTTTGTGTGTCCGTATGCATGAGTTGTACCAGTATTTATAAACTAGTGTTAGCATAGAATATATACACATCAGAATATTGAAATTAAGGCAGCGGCATAGCTCAGTGGGTAGAGTAGACGGTTGGCGATCAGAAGGTTGCAGTTTCGATCCCCACATCTGCAGAGAACCTTGTTGAAGTGTCCTTGAGCAAGGCACTTCCCCGAACTACTCTGGCTTGTGATGGAATGGCAACCTTGTCCAGAGTGTTTCCCCGCCTTTTAACCAACGAATGCCGAGATAAGCTCCAGTCCCCCATAACCCAACTTCAGATAAACAGTTAACAATGGATGACTGGATGGATGGATATTGAAATAAAGTTC